>JAHHUM010000016.1:722952-922952 GCA_036173005.1 Crenichthys baileyi
GAGAAAGTGGATCGTCATGCTGACCGGCTCATGTAGCAACGAAAGAAGTGACGACATCAAGCCAGGGACTTTTTGTTTCTAAGAACAAAAGCTGGATGCAATTCCAATTCCTCATAGAAACCACTTTTTTTTGTTTTCTTTATTTATTTTTTTTGTGTAGAAACCTAATCTGTTGCTGGTGAGGTACATTTTGGGTCCTGCCTTGCTTATTTGAGGAACAGCTCCGATACGAGTTTATTTGTTATAAGGGGAAAGGAATGATCGGCGGGTCCTGAGAACCACCAGGAGGAAGAGTTTTCAAATAAATGCAGTCTTGTTTGGTCCGCTCAACTCAGTCTGTTAATTAGACTACGTGTCTACCCATGCTTCAGAGGGAAATTACACATAATCCCAAATAGGAAAACAGTAAAGTTCATGCCACCGTCCAGTCGCTTTGTGCTTCTCCAACAATTACACTGACTTTGATTTCAATCTTCTTCAGCATGGCTGTACGGGTGAACTGTAAGCTGTGGTTAAATAGCACAGCTCTAAAGGAGGTCCTCATGAAAGCAGCCAGGCACATCATCCCTTTAGCTCTTCATTTCAATGCTGGATTGCTGAAAATGATGCCCTGCTAGGAATCTTACAATTGAACCCCAGTATTGATTGCTGAGATCCTTCTGTTTTTAAATTTTTGGTCATATAGGTTTATTAATGCAGTTATATAGAACCAGCCTATGCTGTTTTTACCGTACAAACTGAGCAAGAATCTGATAATAAAAGAAAAAGAAATTAGCAAAATTAAGTAGAAAAGAATCGAAATAATGACTAGTGTAATGAATAATGAAAAGTGTCTCCTAACTCAGGGGTTCCCAAACATTTCTGCCAATTTTCCCCCAAATAACCTATATTTAATCCTCTCTATATTTATAAATAAATATAGAATGAAATAATTATATGTATGTTCAAATAAATTATTTTTAAATGGTATTTAATTATTTCATTTAATCATTAAAATGTTAATTTAACTATTTAAAGGACCCAATTATTTAATTGTGAACTTCATAATTGAATGTATTAAATAAATAAATGGTACATTTAATTATTTAATGGGACATTTAATGGTACAATTGTTCATTTCATGGGACATTCACAGTTATTTATTTATTTATTTAATTGTGTCTCTTTTGGCCCTCCATACTCCTCAGGGGTCACATCACAAAGATTCTGAAAATCATGTCGTGACCCCGCCACTTGGTGTCTCGCGACTCCCTGGGGGGTCTCGACCCCCACTTTGGGAACCCCTGACCTAACTGATTAAATGCTTGTCAGATATTAAGCATCCATAGGCAGATGGGGTCCTTTATTTATACTAGTTTCATTTTACACAAGATACAGAAGGGCATAGCTCAGCTATATTTGAGTTAAGCTCCCAGTAAAGGTCAAGCTATCATCAATAATTGTACAGGTCACTCATTACTCTACAAGGAATTAAAACACTAGAACAAAAACATCCACTAGAATCTTAAAGCCTTTGGAATCTAGGTGTGGTTACTGACTCTGCTCTTAATTTGTAGAAGTTTACTTAAAATGAAAATAGAGCTTGGGTGTTCTAGCTGTTTCTAGAAGTTTACATGCAGTCATGATGGAGATAAATGTGAATAATCTGTGCTTTTAATTATGTATTTGAGCTGGTCTTCTTCCGTATGCAATAAACTCACGAAACTCACGAAATGGCAAGCTGTTGGAACACCAGTGTCCCCGTCCACAACAAAGTTAGCCTAACATCAACACAGGCTGAGAGGATCCAGCCTAAGAAACAAGCCCTAGCTCCAAAACGTACACTTTGAAGTTTGAATGAAATTTGGAGCAACCCACAAGGACAAACCAAATCACTTCTGGTAAAAGATTTAATGGTCGGATGAGACAAAGATGTTTTTTGGCTAAAATGACAAGAAGTATGTTTGAAGTCAATGTGAATCTTTCAAACCTAAGAAGACTGTGCCAACTGTCAAACAGGGTGGTGGCAGCATAATGCTGAGGGTCTGTTTTCCTGTCAGTTACTTATGTTTTGCACAAGGTGGTTGGGAGATTGAATGAGGACTACTTGCAAAGTTCTCAACTCCACCTCAAATAAACAGCTATATAGATGAAACCTGGACCAAATTGCTTTTTTTTACAGACAAATGATCGCAAACACATCAAAACTGGTTTTGGAATGGATAAATGATGTGGTTTCTCTCTAACCTGCCAACTATTGCCAACAAAATATGTACGTATGTAAATATATACATACCAGCGTGTATATTTATATATATATATAAATATTTTAAAATATATATATATATATATATACACATATATATTAAAATTATAATATATTATATATAAAATTATATATATATATATATATATATATACACATACATATATATATATATATTTTATATATTATATATATATATATATATATATATACTATATATATAAAATATATTATATTTTAATAAATAAATATATTTATTTATTCAATTAAATTCAGTTTTATTTATATAGCGCCAATTCACAACACATGTTGTCTCAAGGCACTTCACAAAAGTCAGGTACATACAGGGGTTGGACAATGAAACTGAAACACCTGGTTTTAGACCACAATAATTTATTAGTATGGTGTAGGGCCTCCTTCGTCTTGGGAATGACATATACAAGTCCTTCACAGTGGTCAGAGGGATTTTAAGCCATTCTTCTTGAAGGCTAGTGGCCAGGTCACTACGTGATACTGGTGGAAGAAAACGTTTCCTGACTCGCTCCTCCAAAACACCCCAAAGTGGCTCAATAATATTTAGATCTGGTGACTGTGCAGGCCATGGGAGATGTTCAACTTCACTTTCATGTTCATCAAACCAATCTTTCACCAGTCTTGCTGTGTGTATTGGTGCATTGTCATCCTGATACACGGCACCGCCTTCAGGATGCAATGTTTGAACCACTGGATGCACATGGTCCTCAAGAATGGTTCGGTAGTCCTTGGCAGTGACGCGCCCATCTAGCACAAGTATTGGGCCAAGGGAATGCCATGATATGGCAGCCCAAATCATCACTGATCCACCCCCATGCTTCACTCTGGGCATACAACAGTCTGGGTGGTACGCCTCTTTGGGGCTTCTCCACACCGTAACTCTCCCGGATGTGGGGAAAACAGTAAAGGTGGACTCATCAGAGAACAATACATGTTCACATTGTCCACAGTCCAAGATTTTGCGCTCCTTGCACCATTGAAACCGACGTTTGGCATTGGCATGAGTGACCAAAGGTTTGGCTATAGCAGCCCGGCCGTGTATATTGACCCTGTGGAGCTCCCGACGGACAGTTCTGGTGGAAACAGGAGAGTTGAGGTGCACATTTAATTCTGCCGTGATTTGGGCAGTCGTGGGTTTTTTTGTTTTTTGGATACAATCCGGGTTAGCACCCGAACATCCCCTTTCAGACAGCTGCCTCTTGTGTCCAACAGTTAATCCTGTTGGATGTGGTTCGTCCTTTTGGTGGTATGCTGGCATTACCCTGGATACCATGGCTCTTGAAACATCACAAAGACTTGCTGTCTTGGTCACAAAGTGCCAAGCAAGACGCGCACCAACAATTTGTCCCTTTTGAACTCTGGTATTTTCCACCATAATGTTGTGTGCATTTCAATATTTTGAGCAAAACTGTGCTCTTACCCTGGTAATTGAACCTTCACACTCTGCTCTTACTGGTGCAATGTTGCAATCAATGAAGGCTGGCTACCAGGCTGGTCCAAAATTTAGCCATGAAACCTCCACACTAAAATGACAGGGTTTCAGTTCATTGTCCAACCCCTGTACATTCCAATTAATCCTAATCATTGAACAGTGCAGTCAGATTCAGTTATTTATTCAAATTGGATAAAAAGTTTTTCTATCTAAGGAAACCCAGCAGATTGCATCCAGTCAGTGACTTTTCAGCATTCCTCCTCCCGGATGAGCATGTAGAGACAGTGGACAGTCCACTGGCGTTGACTTTGCAGCAATCCCTCATACTGAGCATGCATGTAGCGACAGTGGAGAGGAAAATCTCCCTTTTAACAGGAAGAAACCTCCAGCAGAACCAGGCTCAGTGTGAGCGGCCCATCTGCACGGACCGACTGGGGGTTAGAGAGAACAGAGCAGAGACACAAAGAGAACAAAGAAGCACTGATCTAGAAGTACTTTCTATGGGAAGGAAAAGTAAATGTTTAATGGATGTAGCTCCTTTAGTCGTTTCATCTAGAAAGAAAGAACAGAAAAACTCTGAGCCAGTTCAAGGTTAGAGTCTGAAAGAAGAGCACATAGAGTTAGTCACAAAAAATGCTCAGCCAGTAGCCATGTCTAGAAGAGAAAAGGGGGTTAAACACTAAAAGACAGGGCCATGTGGATCATCGGAGGGGGTGAGCATTAAGTTTTTCCCAGCAGAAGCTCGGACGATGCCCCTCTCCAAGAAATGTGTCACAGGTAGACACAGAGTCAGCCCAGGTGTAGCTTCTAGGAAGAGAAAAGAGAGAGAACAAAGTTAAAAGCTGAAATAACAGCAAATAATACAAAATTGCAGAGTAGTGTGAGAATGTAGCGAAGAGGGCGAAAGTGGTCATAATGTCCTCCAGCAGCCTAAGCCTATAGCAGCATAACTACACAGATAGTTTCAGTTCAGATTATTTAAACAGCGCTTATTTACAACAATGTCGTCTCAAGGCACCCCACAAAGGGTCCCACTGATGGTCACTGTTATACTAAAAACCACAAGGATTGGAATACCTCTCTCTGTCAGACTGATTATAACCATTGGAAAAGAGAAGGGGTCATACAGGTAGCAGAAATGGAGGGTGTGTTTGCACCTCAACCATAACTGAGCCGGTTTAGGCTAAACCTGACTCCCCCTTACTCCATCCAACAGGGAGGGAGCAAGGGAAGTTAAAATAGGAGAAATATGATCTCTCTTTTTAATTTTCATCAGAACTCTTATTGCAGCATTTTGAATGAGCTGAAGGCTTTTAACTGCATTTTGTGGACATCCTGATAGTAAAGAATTACAATAGTCCTTGAAGTAACAAATGGATGGACTAGTTTTTCACTCCTGGATAGGATATTTCTAATTTTGGCAATGTTCCGGAGGTGAAAGAAGGAAATCCTAGAAACCTGTTTAATATGGGATTTAAATGACATGTCCTGGTCAAAAGTAACACCAAGGTTTTTTACTTTATTTCCGGAGGTCAATTTAATGCCATCCAGCTTAAGTGATTAAGTGACTAAGCAGTTTCTTTTTTAAAGACTCCGGTCCAAAGACAACAACTTCTGTCTTGTCTGAATTTAAAAGCAAAAAATGTAAAGTCATCCAAGTTTTTATATCTTCCAGACATGGTTGTAGTCTATCTAACTGGTTGGGTTTATCAGGATTCATGGATAAGTAAAGCTGAGTATCATCAGCGTTACAGTGAAAATGTATCCTATGCTGCCTGATAATTTGACCTATTAGAAGCATATATATAGTAAAGAGAATTGGCCCAAGTACTGAACCCTGTGGTACTCCACAATTAACCCTGGAGTTTAAAGATGATTTATTATTTACATGAACAAACTGGAATATGTCAGACAAATAAGATTTAAACCAGCCTAGCGCTGTTCCCCTGATCCCTACAGATATTCCAGCCTTTTTAAGAGAATATTATGGTCGACTGTATCAAATGCAGCACTGAGATCTAAGAGGACAATTATCTGAGGCTAGGAGAATATCATTAGTGACTTTCAGCAGAGCTGTTTCAGTGCTATGATGAACTCTGAAACCTGACTCAAACTCTTCAAACAGGTCATTGCTGTGTAAATGCTCACACATTTGATTAGCAACTATTTTCTCAAGAATTTTAGATAAGAATGGAAGATTGGATATAGGTATGTAATTTTTCAAGTCATCTCGATCAAGCGAAGGTTTCTTAAGTAAAGGTTTAATTACAGCTACCTTAAAAGCCTGTGGTACATATCCATTTACTAAAGATAGATTAATCATATCTAAAATGGGGCTGGTAATCAGAGAGAACACTTCCTTAAATAATTTGGTTGGGATTGGGTCTAACATACAAGTTAAAGGTTTAGATGAAGCTAATATTTCTGATAACTCAAGAAGCTCCACAGGATCAAAACAGTCCAAACACAAATCAGGTTCTACAGTTACTTTCAATGTTGTCTCACTTGCTGAGGATGAAGTAATCATCTTCGGGAGTATGTCAAAGATTTTCTTTTAAATAAAATCAATTTTATTTAAGAAGAATCTCATAAAGTCATGACTGCTGAGAGCTAAGGGAATGGATGGCTCAACAGAGCTATGACTCTGTGTAAGTTTAGCAACTGTATTAAAGAGAAACCTAGGATTATTCTTGTTCTCTTCTATTAAGGATGAGAAATAAGCTGTTCTGGTTGGCGAAGTGTCTTTTTATACAACAATAGGCTATTTTTCCAGATTAAGTAGGAATCCTCTAGGTGTGTAGAGCGCCATTTTCTCTCTAATTTTCTAGCATTGTGCTTTAAAGTACGCAGATCTACATTAAACCAAGGAGCCTGCCTCCTATAAATGATTACCTTCTTTTTCAAGGGGGCTGCATTGTCTAATGCATCACACAATGATGAAGAAACACTATGAACAAAATAATCAATTTGTGAAGGGGCAGAAACAGAATTTTTTTTCTTTGATAATGAGGAAATCAAAAGTGGAACAGATTTTTTAAAGGTTGTTACAGAATTGTCTGATAATGATCTACTATAATGAAATTTTCTTTCAGATGTGGAGTACTCTGTTAAATTAAACTTAAAAGTTATAAAAAAATGGTCAGACAGGACAGGGTTATGAGAAAATATTGTTATGTCTTTACCCTCAATGCCATATGTCAGCACAAGGTCCAGAGAATGAAGACAAAGGTGGGTAGGTTTGATAATGTTTTGAGCAAAGCCAAATGAGTCTAAGATAGCATTAAAGGCAATATTCAAGCTATCACTTTCAGTGTCAACATGAATGTTAAAATCCCCCACTATAATAACCTTATCTGTATTTAACACTAAATCAGATAAAAGGTCTGAAAACTGATCTAAAAATTGAGAGTAAGGGCCTGGTGGATGGTACAAAACAACAAACAGAAGTGGTTTTATTGCTTTGCAATTTGGATGAGGAAAACTAAGGATTAAATATTCAAAGGAGTTGTAGCTATTGATTGGTCTGGGACTAGTCAATAAATCGGACTGAAAGATGGTTGCTACTCCTCCTCGCCCAGTATTTCAAGGAATGTTGAAATTTAAAAAATTAGTAGGAGTTGACTCATTTATAGTAACATAATCCTGAGGCAAAATAAATCAATCTGATTGTCACAAATCAGGTCACTAACTAGCAAAGTCTTTGAAGAGAGAGATCTTATGTTCAGTAGGCCACATTTAATTGTTTTATTTTTCTTTTTAGTCTGAGTTGTGTTTATTTTTATGAGATTTTCCTGATTTCCTCCTTTTAGATTATTTTTTAATCTATTCAATTTTGGCCTGGGGCGAGACACTGTCTTAATAGGGTAATGGGTGGGTAGCAGTACAGAAGCTGCAGAGAGGAGTGTTAAACTATGACCCTGCTTCCTGGTCTGAACCCTGGGTTGTCAGAGTTTTGGAGAACTAATAAATTCGGCCAGATTCCTAGAAAGAAGAGCTGCTCCATCCAAAGTGGGATGGATGCCGTCTCTCTGGATCAGACCAGGTTTTCCCCAAAATGTTCGCCAATTATCAATGTAACCCACATTGTTTTCTGGACACCACCTAGACAGCCAGCGGTTGAATGACAGCATGCGGCTAAACATGTCGTCACTAAATCTTTATGTACAATTTTAAGCCCTTATATATTGCAGAAAGGTAGTCATAACTGTTAGCTGCATCATCATTCCAGCCCTAAACAAACAATGAATAATCTTTTATTTATTCATTCATTCATCTTCTATACCACTTATTCCATAGTGGGTCATAGGGAAGCTGGTGCGTATCTCCAGAAGTCTACGGGCGAGAGGTGGAGTACACCCTGGACAGGTCACCAATCCATCTCAGGGCAACACAGAGACATACAACCATTCACACACACATTCACACCTAAGGGAAATTTAGAGAGACCAATTTACCTAACAGTCATGTTTTTGGACTGTGGGAGGAATCACATTTTATTTAAACAAAAAGTAAAATTTTTTCCCAGAAATATTTTTTCCCTCTCAATAGTCAGAGAAAACATGTATTTGCATTATAGCAATCAAACCCTTTTTTAAACAGATGGCCAGCTTTATCAATGTTTCCACTGGTATTTTGACCATTTATTTTTGGTGATGAACTCCAAGTCTTTGATGTTGGAAGGCTTCAGTGCCATCACCCTAATCTCAGGCTACCTCCACAGATTTGCTGTAAGATTCAAGTCAGGACTTTGGTCGGACCTGTCCAAAACAATAATATTACTTCCAGTTTAAAGTATAAGGCTGGTAAACTTAAAAGATTACCTTAGACCTAAAATTTGTCAGGAGTTTGAATAATTTTGGACTTAACTGTACCGTTACACAAAAATGTACCATATGTGATCACCCACACACACTCCCAACAAGGGTAATTTCTAGTGACCAATGAATCCAACATGCATGTTTTTAGAGCAGTGGCAGGAGAAAGGAGTACCGGAAGAAAATCAACATATGTGCTTGAAGAACGTGCAAACACCACAGAGGAAGGCTCCAGTTAAACCTTATTCCGAAGAGGGAGCTGTGCTAACAACCAGAGCCACCATGCTGACATCCAGATTTGGCCACATTCCACAAAATTCAACAGCACAAAGAACAGAAGTAATTTATTTTTATCCATATATGCCACTAAAACAGGCTTCCAAAAACTACATGCACTGTAAAAACTCTTAAGACCATAGCACAAAATCACCCTGCACGTCTTTGTGTTTATTTCTCAGAAGAAGCAGAGGTTAAAACCTGAAAAAATATATTTTTTCTTCATTTACTATTGTATTTCATAATCTACAGAGAGGTGAATGTAATAATAAATGAAAATGTATCTTTCATATTTTAAATAAATGGTACAAAGTTTCCAAGGTTAAACGGCACTGAGCCAGCAGGCTGTAGAAGACAATACCTACATTCAAATAATGGGCCTCAAACAGTTGTTCAAATTAAAGTGGTATATTTGTAATATTTAATCTATACTGAATATATAAAATGAAAATAAATCATGCTTACTTTCAGCTTTTATTTGTGCTTTATTTTCTTCCTGTAAACACTTTCAGTGCTGTTCTAGAAACACTATTAAAATAGAAAAGACTTAAACTGGATTAGCATTTAAATTAGATTCATGATGGATGAAATTCCACAATCAGGGTCTGAAACCTAAAGCTGATGCAGAACAGTAGCTGTCCAGAAATATTTTGAAGCTTCTTCCCAATGAACCTCTTTCAGCTTGCTTCCTGAGGCTGATGTTCAACTCATGTGTTCAGGCTTTGGTTCTCGTCAGGCTTCATCTTCTGGATGATTCCTTGGTGGTAGGTTTGTCTGGAGAAGCTCTTCAGGTTGATGGGTACCTCTTCTTGGCCAATGCTTCCGCTTTTCCTAACCTTTCCCCTCCGCACCTGAGAATTCCCGCTGCTGCCCTTCGACGAGACAGTCTGGCCTCTAAACAGCTGTGCCTGCTGCTGACACAGACCTACCTTGCTGAGGAGGATAAATATGTCACCTCGGAAGGCCTTTGTGAAGATGGCATATAGGAAGGGATTGGCACAGGAGTTGAGAGGGTAAAAAAGCACCAATAAAATCTTGGAGTTAGATACAGTGATGAGGGGCCGGTTTAGAGCGGCTGACATGGCGTAGAAGGAAATGGGAGCTACGCATAAGAAGTCAGTGAAGATAAGGATGGCCATGCGCTTGGCAATGTTGGTGTCCTTGGATGCAGAGTGGTACTCAGGGTTGTGCACTGTGCAGTAGATTTTAAAGTAGCAGGCACAGATGACAAAGAAAGCCAGAATGTTTAGGACCAAAACCAGCAAGATGTAGACCTGAGCTGCTGTGGACTGGGTGTCCATTGGGAGGCAGATGCTGACCTTCTGGTAACTGCTCACTCCAACCAGTGGCAGCAGAGCCAGAAGGAGGCAGAGGATCCAGCCAACTACCATTGCAGCTGCTGCGTGGTGTAGACGGAGTTTGCGGTCCAGCCGCATGGCAAAGGTGATGGCGTACCACCTCTCGAGTGTGATCACCGTCAGGGTGTAAACGGACAGCTCGCTGGCGAAGACTGTGAAGAACCCCGCAAGTCCGCAGCCAGGGCCCGTCTGCCAGTCGATAGCATGGTTGAAGTACTCGGAGCGGGTGTGGAGGTCCACAGAAGCGATGAGCAGCAGGTAAATCCCCATGCAAAGATCAGCGAAAGCCAGGTGGCACATGAGGAAGCGAGAGACTGAGAGTTTGTAGTGGCTGGTGAGCAGCACCAGGAGCACCACCACATTTCCCAAAACAGCCAACAAGCTCACAAACCACACAGACACCCGCAGGAAGCGAAACCCCATTATGTCCTCACAGGGATTGAACTCATCGGGGACTGGTGCACACATCACTTCCCCTCCCTCTTCACACACCACGTAATCATAACGACTGTCAAAATCTTGGCTGTTGTCCACTTGGGGGTTCTTGAGGGTCTCTCCAAAACCTACTTCCTCGTCTGGCTGGCCTCCAAAGTAGGCTTGGTAGTAAAGGCTGCCATGGAAGTCTCCTCTCCTCCATCCTTGCTGCAGTTCTCCATGACCTTCACTTCTCTGCTCCTGCTCTGGGAGTGTTTCACCGACTCTGTCCCCTTGAAGGGATGGCATGCTAAGGGGCCCCACAGAACGCTTGTGGTAATGGTCATAGAAAGCGGTTAGGTTACAGATGATGTACTCCAAAAAGCTGGAAAACAAAACAGAGAATTCCATAATAATGAGCCAAAATAAATAATTTTCTGAATTACACAGCAATCCTGCACTGTTTGACATTTTGAAGTGTGTTACAACTACAAACAATGATGTGTGTTGGGAAGTGAAAGGAAGGTACCCAGGAACGTGAGTTGATTAAAACCATTTTCTTGTAACTCCAGCAACCTTCCCATTAACACAGCATTATGCTGCCACCACCATGTTTTCCTGACTCCAAGGTAATGTTCAGTATTAGTTTTAGGCCCCATACAAAGTTTTGCATCAGTTTTTGTCTCATCTGATTGGACCCCATTCACATTTGCAGTCTCCTCTACAGGGCTTGTGGCAAACTGCAAAAGGGAGTTCCAATGGCCTATCCTATCTCATCTATGGCTCTGTTTTTGGAGTTCACAACTAGCAACTTTTTAAGTAGTCAGATCCTCCCACCTGAGCTGCAGCTCAGGTGCAGCTCCTCCAGAGCTACCATTGGCCTGTTGGGTGCTTCTCTGCTTAAAGCTCTCCTTGACCATTATGTCAGTTTGGGTGGATGAACGTTTTAGCAGGAATACATTTGTGTCAAGTACCTTTTTAGGATGTTGGTTTAAACTGTGTTCATTGAGATGTTCAAACCTGAAATATTGTTTTATACCCTAACTCTACTTTAAACCTCCCAACAACTGACCTGTCTGCAATGTTCCTCAGATGGATTTCTGAATACATCAAGTTGCTCTGGATTTATAAAGGAGAATCCAAGTAAAAGGAGCTGAATGAAAATCTATGCCACACTTTTTAGAAGTCGATTTGTATTTTCCTTCTACGTCTCAATTATGTGTTTCTTTCTGTTGATCTCATTGGGTATGTTTGTGCAACTCGCTGCTTACCCTGCTGGGCGGTAAGTGGGCAATTAAATTATTCATATGTACAGACGAAGAGGTGGGATATCTGTTTTTGGAATCATTACATGACTTAACCTTTTTCCTACAATAACAGCAGTGAGTGACACTAATTATGGCAGTGCTGTAAGCAGTTATAGGTAAAGACATCAGAGAGTCAATTCAATCCCAGCCAACATCCACATTTTACAAGTGCAGTAGCCCCCGCTCAATGTGGGGGATCGTCCAACCTACACTACATGCACACACTTCTTGTAAAACACCCACTTCTCTAACGTTTCAGGCCTCGGTTTATAGAGCTGATTAAAAAAAGCTCACCCCCGTTTCTTTTTGAGGTTTTTAAAGCCGCAACAGTGGCTCGGGTAGGTGAGGTTGGCAGTGGCAAGGTGCTTAAAGGCCTTGATGGGCGGCAGTTTCTTGAGGGCCCAGGTATCGCGTGCCTTCAGCTCTCGCAGGGAGCCCATGCCTATGGAGGGTAGGGATGTGATTCCTGTTTGGGAAACATCTCTGAAAAAAAGAGAAGGATTATAACACCTGAAAATCATACAGGAGATGCCATAATTTCTCAGTGAACCACACCAGTAATGGCTTGAGGTGATGTATTGCACAACTGACAAATTAAAAAAACACATCACTGTGTTCAATTTTACATGGCTGGCTCAGGTCATGACACGACCTGCGTTAACCAATCAGCGATGGTTTTCTTACGTCAAATGCAGCAGATTGTTTTCAGTTTCTTTTGCATGACTGTGTAAAGAACAGAGGATGCTGAAATCCTGTTATCAGTAGTTCTCAACAGTATCAAGAAGCTTAACAAAGAAGTGTTTCAAGTTCATTTAAGAGAAAACTCAACAATAAAAGTCTGCCAAGTTTGATTCAGAACAATAACAGCCTATTATGACCCCTACATTTGTCTGCACACTACTACTTCTTGGTTGCTGCACAGTGATAACAAAAAATGCTATGATCTTTCACAACTGTTGCTAAAATAATTTAATAGAGAAGAAGATTTTTCTCAAGGTACTTTACAGACAGAGATTAATTTAGGGGGTGTATCTTATCCATTTATAATAGATGATTTATATTATTAATCATTTATATTAAAGTCGATTCTTTCAAGCATGACTGAAAATTGCAACTACCAACAGGGACACTCAAAGTGTTATGTTGAATGGGGCAAAAATTGTGCTATCTACTGACAATTATAAAAAGTATGCGTGAGTCAATACTAGGCTTTCTGAGCAAAGCACAGTGTATGTATCAACTGTCAAGCAAGTGGTGTTGGCATGATGCTGTGGGGCTGTTTGGACTCGCCACTGCTGACGAAAAATTGCTGCCATCTAACACCAGTGTTCCTAAAAAAAAATTGCATGGAGATGCACTCGTACTCGTACTCGTCGTCTTCCGCTTATCCGGGACCGGGTCACGGGGGCAGCAGACTGAGCAGAGACACCCAGACGTCCCTCTCCCCAGACACCTCCTCAAGCTCCTCAGCTTGAGGAGCTTGAGGAGGCTGGCCTGGGAAACGCCCAAGGCGTTTCCCAGGCCAGCCGAGAGACACACGGTCCCTCCAGCGTGTCCTGGGCCGTCCCCTGGGCCTCCTCCCGGTGGAACATGCCTGGAACACCTCCCGAGGAAGGCGTCCAGGAGGAATCCGGTATAGATGCCCGAGCCACCTCAACTGGCTCCTCTCGATGTGGAGGAGCAGCGGCTCTACTCCGAGCCCCTCCCGGAAAGCCGAGCTCCTCACCCTATTTCTAAGGGAGTGCCCGGCCACCCTACGGAGGAAGCTCATTTCAGCTGCTTGTATCCGGGATCTCGTTCTTTCGGTCATGACCCAAACCGACCGGTAAATCGAGAGCTTCGCTTTTCGGCTCAGCTCTCTCTTCACCACAACGGACCGGCACAGTGCCCCCATTACTGCTGCAGCCGCACCAATCCGTCTGTCGATCTCCCGCTCCATTCTTCCCTCACTCGTGAACAAGAACCCGAGATACTTGAACTCCTCCACTTGAGGTAGGAACTCTCCACCAACCTGAAGAGGACAAGCCACCCTTTTCCGGTCGAGTACCATGGCCTCTGACTTGGAGGAGCTGATCTTCATCCCAGCCGCTTCACACTCGGCTGAGAACCGCCCCAGCGCATGCTGTAGGTCTTGGCTAGAGGGGGCCAGCAGGACCACATCATCTGCAAAAAGAAGAGACGAAATCCACTGGTCCCCAAACCAGACCCCCTCCGGCCCTTTGCTGCGTCTAGAAATCCTGTCCATAAAAGTTATGAACAGGACCAGTGACAAAGGGCAGCCCTGCCGGAGTCCAACATGCACTGGGAACAGGTCCGACTTAGTGCCGGCAATGCGGATCAAACTCCTGCTCCGCTCATACAGGGACCGGATGGTAGCCAATTGGTAGTCCTTCTCCATGGCCTCACCGAACTCCTCCCAGGCCCGAGTTTTTGGCTCTGCCACAGCCCGGGCCGTAGCACGCTTGGCCTCACGGTACCCGTCAGCCGCCTCAGGAGTCCCACAAGCCAGCCACAGCCGATAGGACTCCTTCTTCAGCTTGACAGCATCCCTTACTACCGGTGTCCACCACCGGGTTCTGGGATTGCCGCCGCAACAGGCACCGCAGACCTTACGGCCGCAGCTACGGGCAGCAGCCTCGACGATAGATGCGGAGAACATGGTCCACTCGGACTCTATGTCTCCAACATCCCCCGGAATCTGGTCAAAGCTCTCCCGGAGGTGGGAGTTGAATACATCCTTGGCCGAGGGCTCCGCCAAACGTTCCCAGCAGACCTTCACTATGCGCTTGGGCCTGCCAAGTCTGTCCGGCTCTCTCCTCCTCCAGCGGATCCAACTCACCACCAGGTGGTGATCAGTGGACAGCTCAGCCCCTCTCTTCACCCGAGTGTCCAAAACATGCAGCCGAAGGTCTGATGATACGACAACAAAGTCGATCATCGACCTCCTGCCTAGGGTGTCCTGGTGCCAAGTGCACTGATGGACACCCTTATGTTTGAACATGGTGTTCATTATGGACAATCCGTGACTAGCACAGAAGTCCAATAACAAAGCACCACTCGGATTCAGAACGGGGAGGCCATTCCTCCCGATCATGCCTCTCTAGGTGTCACTGTCGTTTCCCATGTAGGCGTTGAAGTCCCCCAGCAGAATAATGGAATCCCCGGGAGGGGTACTATCCAGCACCCCCGACAGGGACACCAAGAAGGCCGGGTACTCCGCACTACCACTCAGCCCATAGGCCAAAACGACAGTCAGAGACCTATCCCCAACCTGAAGGCGCAGGGATGCAACCCTCTCATCCACTGGGGTAAACCCCAACACGAGACGGCTGAGCTGGGGGGCAGCATGGAGATGCAAGTTGTAGTCTGTTTGTGTAAAAATTATACATAAAAACTGACACCCTCGTATTTTCAAGCATGACTCAAATTTGCAGTCATCTAAAGTTTTATGGTCAATGAGAAAGGAAATTAAGCTGTTTGGTCCAAAGGAGTATAATTGTGTTTTTTAAGCCAATATTGCGCCTTTAAACTAAAGGACACTGTATCAGCTATCAAGCCTGGTAAAGAGATGTATTGGTCTGCATGAGAAACCAGAGTTTGAAGTGTAAAATTAACAATAGAGAAAACAAACTAAATGTTTTATATCTGCATGACATACATTAATTAAGCCTCAGTGAAAAAAAAACTTTGCCTTTACTTTTCCATTTAGGCTGCAGTGCTTGCAATACTACTAAAATGCAGTTTTCCAAACACCATAAAGCCATTAAGTTAGATTTTCTTAAGTCTAACTTAGATTTTTCTTAAATCTAACTTGGGGGGGGGGGGGGTTGAGGTGATAAGTCCAGAGAGCTCACTGATGGCCCAAACAATAGTCTCCATCTGTTTCCTCACATGAACTTCTCAGTCATTCATCTTTAAGTAATTACATTTGGTATTTATTGAGCCATCATGCCAAAGCCAGGCCAACCTCATTGGGACATAGACGTGCGGGGAATTGGCAGCTGCACCAACATCCTGTCACAACCAACAGACTTCGAGTTCTTTATTGTTTTCTTTAGTTTCCTAACCCATTTTAACTTGACTTAATCATTAATTTGATAAAGTAAAGAAACACAGCACCCCACCCCCCCCACACACACAAACACACACACACACTTCACCGTCCTCTGCTCTCCTTTCCTCTCACGGGGTTCATTGTGTGAGGCAGCACAGATTCTAGTGTAGGTCTGATTTTGTCATTTCCAGATGTTTAACTCATGACCTCATGAAGGTGACCTCACTGAGGACATGTTCCTCTCTGGAAGAAAGGTAAATTACCTGCACGTAAATATGTTTACCAAAGCAGATAAAAGGTGGCTAAAACTGAAAGGTTATGTCATCAATGATGCTTTATTATGAAACAATAGCAAAAAATAACAGCATCAGACTGAAGTTTCTTCATCACATTTGCACACAATGCGTGTCAGATTTCCCGGTCACACCATCACAGCTGTGGGGGAAAGATCTTGATTTTATCCCGTCCTGCAGACATCACTCATCTAGTCTGCACATTATGAATGAGGACTTTGTTGAATTTTCACAGTAACTTGATGCAGTGTGAATAATTACCAGACCAGGGTTATTAGTTACTGCTTTATTACGCTTAAAGGATTGGCACATTTGATAATTTGAGAATTAGACACATAGGAAATATTTTTTTCTAAATTCTAAAGCTGAATAGATAAATCAACATCATCAAAAACAAGGCGGTTTTCTAAGGAGTTTAGTTCTAAACATGGACCATAAGCTAAGGATATTTGTCCTAGGTTGACCAATTCTTTCTTGTAACAATGCCTCTTGGCAATAAACCTTATACCGTTGGAAACTGTTTATTTTCCTTGGGTGCAACATTGGAAGGAAAATACATTTCTGGCTTGACCCGGGTAAAACTTGCCAAACCGCTTCTTCTGCACTGGACTCTTGCTTACTTCGTAAATAGAAATGGATAATTGAAGTTTGAACACACACATTCTCACACACGCTCTATATCAGAATCAGAGTCAGCTTTGCTCTCAATAATAAATCTTACAAATAGAGAGCTAGTTAGTAGATAGTAGTGTTTGTTAAGTTTTGTAGGATTGATTTTAATTGTTGTTTGAACTTTAATAAATTATATTCTTAATCACCTGAATCCAAAGCTTTGTTAATTATTAGTCTCAGTTGTCATATCTGTACAGTAAGACACATAGTTCCTGGTCTCCGGGTGATGTCTGGCGAATTCATTTAATTTGTTAGTAATTTAGTCTATATTTGATAACTTCCTATGTGTTTCTTAAGAATATGTTAACTAGACTAACTCTTCCAGTGAACAATAAATAGTTTCTGACAGGGTCTCTCAAATCCCATCACATAAGATCCCACTGAAATTTATGGATATCTCAAATTCAAATACAAATGGTCGATTATCTGAAGCTAGTTAGATACTTACAGAAGTGTGGGGCCACTGATGATTCCTGCGAAAGCCCGACTATCCATCCTGGTCAAATACTCATTCCTGTGTAGGTCACTGGACAAAAGAAAGCACAAAAACACTTTTCTTAAAACGCATTCTGCACATTTCTGTCCTGCATGGCATAATATTTTCTAAAGCCTCATCACTGCACATTCCTCTATTTATTTTGGGTTTATAAATGGGTGAAACATGGCTGAAGAAGGTCTCACTTGCTGCATGCTTTTGATACAAATTAAATACGATGAGATATCAAGGTGTTCTCCTTAAACACACACCACCTTCAGACACATCTCCTCAAATCCCTTAAATCTAATAAGAATAATCGACCTGTGAGGGATGTGTGTTTATCTTGGTCAAGCTGTGCTGGGATCAGTTTTCCTCTCAGAGGAAATCAGACTCCAACACAAACACCCAAGTGGTAAGACTCACTAGTTACAGACTAGTGGTTTAATTGGACTCTTACAAAGACATGAGGACAGCGTAGGTTTTGTAAAATGAGGACGGAGTCTTAATTTAATATCATTAATACCTCATATCCTAAACATGCAGGTCACTGGATCAGAGGGTGAAGAGATGAGGAAGGGGGAAAACATGCTGTGACAAAAAATGTTTTCTTGTCAGCGATTGAATCAGTTTTTGCTTTTTTAGTCATATACATGTTTTTTATTGCTAAAAAAACAATAATAATATGAGACAAAGATAACCTGAGTAAATTCAAAATAAAGTGTTCATATGATGAATTCCTATTTTGTGGCAAAAAGTAGCCACCTGGCCTATCGTACCAACCCTCATGTGAAAAAGTAATTATGACCTAAACAAAAATCACTGATTTTGATTTAAAGCTTAAATCACTGTGTAGAAATTTTAACCCACTTTTCTTTGCAGATTTTTTTAAATGTAGCCACATTGGATGGTGTTGCAGAATGAGCACTCTGTTTTAAGTCATGCCACAACAACTGAATTGAATGAAGTCTAGACTTTGACTAGACCACTCCAAAACCTTTCTGTAGCGTTCAGAGGTAGATTTTCTGGTGTGCCATAACCTTGAGTTTAAGGTCACAAAATGAGAGCCAGACATTCTCCTTCAGGATTTTCTGTGACACCACAGAATTCAATGATACATCAGTTAACACAAGCTGTCCAGGTCCTGAAGCAGCAAAGCAACCTCCGGCCATCACACTACCATGTTTAACTGCATGAATAATGTGTGACGGCTTTTCTGTTCTTTTGGACCAGCGGTGGTTTTGACCTTGGAACTCCTTTATGGATGCCATTTTTGCCCAGTCTCTTTCTTGTTTTTAAATCACGAGGCCTGCAGTGCTTTAGATGTTGATCTGTTTTTGTTTGCTTTTTTTTATCTGAAATCCTATTTGCAGTCGTCAATGCGCTTTTGGAATTAATTTGGTAGGCCACCTTTTCCTGGGAAGGTTCACCACTTTTACAGGTCTTTTTCTAGATCTTTTGGCCTACTTAATGTTGTCAGACTAGATTGTGTTTAAGTGATTTCCTGTCTCTACAGGTCTGGCAGAAATCAAGCAAGTGAAATTGAAGCAAAAATGCGGTTAATCACCATTAATTCATGATTTAACACAGGGGCGACTATATTTTCACATTGAGACGTTTGCTTTGTACATATTTTAATCAAATCAAGTATGACAAAAAAAAAGAGAAATCTTGTAAATAGTTTCTCACGGGACTGTAAAAAAGCATGACACTGATTTCTACAAATGTAAGAACGAGCATCAGTAAGTGTATGTTAGAGAAGATCACTTTCACTGGTCTTCCTGTTATCCACTTTGGATTTCTTTTTGTTCAGACAAAAATTCCACCGTACTAATCAAGAGCTGGACTCGGGTATTTATGAGGATATATGAGACGGCCTAAAGAGAACCAGCTTTGATCCCTTTGCTTTCATAGTAAAGTTTTGGGTAACGAAACACACATCCCAGATGTCACAGGTGGCTTAATCCAAGCAAAATGATATTTGATGTAATTTTGGAGAAGATGGAAGATCCCAAATTGAACTAAAACCCCAAATTAAAAAAAGTTGGAATGCATATATAGGCAGCCTCTGCATGGTAAAGCCTAACTGTGAACCACTGCATTTATTTATCATGTTTTATACTGGAGTTTAAGTTATTGATTTTAACTGTATTTTACACATTTTCCCCCTTTAAACAGATGAATGTGTGTGCTATGTCAGAGCTTTTAATGCCAAAAAGATGTCGGCATTATCAGAGAATAACGTTTTTCCCCTTTCAACTCTTTTTAAATGCAAACAATGTAAATTTAACTACTTCCTGTTTGTCAGGTTATTGTTAGTTTCTTGAATGTTTTTATTTCTTCATTTGAGGCCTCCAAAAAACATCCCCCAAATACATAAAACCAGGATACAGTCACTTTTCCTTCAATAACAAAATGCTGTGTGTAACATGCTTGATTCGTGTAACTCACATTTTCTTTTTAAAGTTTTTCACACACTTGTTTGCTGCCGACAGATCAGGACTGCAGATCCACCAGAGTGATACCTGTACCGTCTGTTTCCACTGTTATGCCTTTGGTATTGTTTTAAAATAATGTTGATTTCACAGCAACAAGGCAACAGATTTTACTCTAAAATAGAATAAAATAGAACAGCAACCTAAAAGTTGCAATCACAGCATGTGTAAATGACTTTCACCACTGATAGAAGCCCTCCCCCACCCACCACCTCCATCATTGAGCCTGGCTTTTTCAATCACTGCTGAGAATATTCTGGGTGGTTCTTTATTTCTTTTCAAAAATGTCAAGTTCTTCCCAAAAATCAGCTTGAATCCTGAATCATTTAAACAAATGACATCTTTCCACTGCTTGGTCTTTTCCAAATGGTATGATTAACACAATACTTTGTTTTTCCAAAATAAACTTCAAGATAGTATTTAATTGATGAATGCAACACATAATGTAATGCTTGCCAAAGGTTTCCCAAAATAATATCTTGCCAAATAGTTACAACAATTATTGAAACCACCCGAGAGCATGACGATCACAGGAAACTACGCCTGGCATGTACCCTTGGCCTTTACACAAGGAAATTCCTTCAGATTTCTGCAGCCTTTGTGCTCTGTAAAGGGAGGAATATGCTAATCTCTCCCAATCATACGTTGATTAACCTTGATTGATTAACCTTGATTCTTAATCTTTCGCACACATTTGTTGAGAAACTGGACAATCCCTGCATATTAGTCTTCTGGGACCTGTTAAGAACAACTTCTTAAAATAATTCTGTTTTTTATTACCTCGTTACTGCCATACATTACCTTGTCCTATTTTTTGGAAAAGTTTGCTGACCTAAAATGCGAGGATGTAATTAATACCAACAAATGTAACAAAAGAATGAGCAATGAAATTACAGTCAAAGCAGAACCAAATGAACCCTTTTATGGTAAACTATCAACTATCCTGAGCTGAAACGTCTTCCTGTCATCTTGGTGTGACTTATGCTGCGTTAGGTCTGTGTCGATTGTCAGAGCCATGCCAACTGGTATTAAAGAACCTGGGTGATTCAAAAGGTAAGCTATTTTTACAAAACACTCTCTAGTCAATCCTAAGTCTGAGGCCTTAATTGTGAAAAATGAGGGCAAAGTTCAAGTATGTGGGTATTTTGTTCACGAGTGATGGCAGGATGGAGCCAGAGGCAGATAGGGAGATTGGGGCTTCATTTGCAGTAATGAAAGTATTTTGTGGTAAAGAAAGGGCTGAGTCAAAAAGTAAAGCCATCTATGTTCTGACCCTCAGCTATGGTTATGAGACATGGATCATGACCAGAAGAATGAGATCCCAGAAACAAGTAGCTGAAATGAACTGAAATGATAGGGTGAGGAGCTTGAAGTAGATTTTCTACTCCTCCACATTGGAAAAGAAACAGCTGAGGTGGTTTGGGCATCCAGTTGCTTCCAGGACACATCCCTTTGGAAGTTTTCTGGGCAGGTCCACCTGGGAGAAGACCATATATCCCTTCTGGCCAGGGAATGACTTGGGATACTTAAGTAGAGTATGATTTGGGACGCTTTTTCCTGTTAGGAACATCCACACTAACAGCATTTCCATACAGATTTGGTAGAATCTGGGAGAATGGGCCAAGTTTAATTGGCTGAGCCTCACAGATGACTGGTTATTATTTAATAAGATGTATTTGTGAGCACTGTGCTTAAACAAAAAGAAAAGATCAAATTCGTAGCATCAGATTTATTTATGCCGAAACCTTAAAATCAGATTTAATAGCATTCTCAACAAATAGAAACACTTTAGATCTATGGTCTGTGTTAAAATTCAAGAATTTATGGGAGCCCCCAGATGGTGTGTGGGCCCTAAATAGCGGCTTAGTTCACTTTTGCCTTGAGCCCCTGGATATATTAACTGTGTCAGCAACCTTAATGTTGACCTTAAAACAGAGAGATTATCACATGAAAAATTCCATGAAAAATACTAAAATGGACAAAAAAAACTATCCAGCAATCCCTGCTCTGATTGCTGATTTGGAGCAAAAACTGTTGCTTTTTACCATTTTGGGAAATACCACCATTAGGCTTCTTACCGTGAAGAAGATGAAAAGACCTGCTGTCAACCACTCTAATGCTTGTTCATAAAAAAGAAAAAATAAAGCCTACCATGAGTTAGCCTAGATTCTCATTAGCCTTAAAACAACAAAGAGCTCAGATGGTCTCATGGACAACCCGCGCTGTAACAAAAATCATCTCTGTTACTCTTCAGATTTGTAAAACAGATATAAAGTATGAAGCTAGATTTAAAACTCGCACATTCCAAAGAAAGCCCAAAATGTTTTAGTCTACATGCCATGCAAAAGTATTCATTTCCCTTGAACATTTTCCCATTTTGTCACGTTGCATTCATGAAGTTACATAATGCATTCTATTGGGATTTTATGTGACAGACAAGCAAATAGTTAATATTTGTAAAATGGAAGGAAAATTATACATGCTTTTAAAATTGATTAACAATTAAAACTATAAACTAATAATCTGGAACAATAGTCTACTGTTGTATAAAAGAACACTTCACCAAGCTAGAACAGCATATTTTTTATCATTAACAGAGAAGAGGAAGAAGAATCTGAGGTTTCCTTTTAGTATTAGCTCTGTTGAGCCATCCATTCCCTCAGCTCTTAGCATTAATAACTTTATGGGGTTCTTTATAAATAAAATGTATTCTATTAAAAAAAATCAATGGTATCCTCTCGAATATGATTACTTTGTCTTTGGTGAGTGAGACAGCATTGGAGGTAACTGTAGAACCTGATCTGGTTTTGATTCGGTTCAGCTTTATGAGTTATAAGAAATACTAGCTTCAACTGGAATGTAAGAACCTAAAGCAAATTCCTTTGATTACCAGCTCCATTTTAGATATGATTAATCTATCCTTAGTAAATGGATATGTGCCACAGGCTTTTAAGCTAGCTGTAATTAAACCTTTTCTTAAGAAACCTTCTCTTGATGAAGATGACTGAATAAATTACAGACCTATATCTAATCTTCCATTTTTATCTAAAATTCTTGAGCAAACAGTTGCTAGCAACACTGATTGACAATCAATTTCACTGCTATCACAGCTGTGGTAAGAAGGTTTGCTGTGTCTGTCAGCGTAGTGTCCAGAGCCTGAATGCGCTACCAGGAGACAGGCCAGGACACCAGGAGACATGGAGGAGGCCGTAGGAGGGCAACAACCCAGCAGTAGGACCGCTACCTCCACCTTTGTGCAAGGAGGAACAGGAGGAGCACTGCCAGAGCCCTGCAAAAGAACCTCCAGTAGGCCACAAATGTGCATGTGTCTGCACAAACGGTTACAAACCGACTCCAGGAGGATGGTATGAGGGCCTAACGTCCACAAATGGGGGTTACAGCCCAACACCGTGCAGAACGGTACCAGGATTGGCAAATTCGCCACTGGCGCCCTGTGCTCTTCACAGATGAAAGCAGGTTCACACTGAGCACATGTGACAGATGTGACAGAGTCTGGCGACACTGTGGAGAGCGATCTGCTGCCTGCAACATCCTTCAGCATGATCGGTTTGGCAGTGGGTCAGTAATGGTGTGGGGTGGCATTTCTTTGGAGCGCTGCATGGCCCTCCATGTGCTCGCCAGAGGTAGCCTGACTGCCATTAGAGATGAGATCCTCAGACCCCTTGTGAGACCATATGCTGGTGCGGTTGGCCCTGGGTTCCTCCTAGTGCAGGACAATGCTAGACCTCATGAGGCTGGAGTGTGTCAGCAGTTCCTGCAAGATGAAGACATTGAAGCTATGGACTGGCCCGGCCGTTCCCCAGACCTGAATCCGATTGAGCACATCTGGGACATCATGTCTCGCTCCATCCACCAACGTCACGTTGCACCACAGACTGTCCAGGAGTTGGCGGATGCTTTAATCCAGGTCTGGGAGGAGATCCCTCAGGAGACCATCCGTCTCATCAGGAGCATGCCCAGGCGTTGTAGGGAGGTCATACAGGCACGTGGAGGCCACACACAATACTGAGCCTTGTTATGATTTGGGGTTGTTTGGTTTCGGGTTTTTTGTTTATATGTTTTTCACACTTAAGGTTTTGAATCGTTCTTCTGTTTATTATTATTATTATTATTATCCTTGTTAGATTTTGAATCATGCTTCTGGTCATGCTTTAGTTTTGTCGTCTTGTTCATGTTTTGTCGAGTTTGGTTTTCGGATCAGTTTATGCTTTAGTTTCATGTTTTTCTAGTTATGTTTCTATTAGTTTGCATCCTTGGATTTTCGTTCTGCTCAAGCCATGTTTTGTCCAGTCAATTAAGTTTATTCGGATCACCTGCACCTAGTTAATCTGTCTCCTTGCTTCACCTGCTTCACACTCCATATATACACACCTGTCCTGTTTATTCCTCACGGAAACATTTTTCAGATCTTGCTCATGTCTTGTTTTTCGGGTCATGCCATGTTTGTCTTGCCAGCCCATTTATTGTTTTGTTCCTGCCTCTTCTGAGAATTTTAGTTTTTTAGTCATTAAATCCTTATCACTTACCATCATGCTGCCTGCAAGTCTGCATTCTGGGTTCGTCCGTCGCTCAAGTCCTAACAGAATGTTTCCGCCAAAAATGGACCTCGCGGACAGTAGGCAGGAGAGCGCCAGCGATCGCTGGGTTCAGCAGCAGATGGAGGAGGCGATGAGGCATCTGCCGACATACCTGGAGGTTCTGCCTTCTCCGCTGCTGCTGGAGCAGATGGAGCGTGAGGCGGCCCAGTGCCAGAGAGTTCGGGAGGGCTGTTCTTTCCCTCCGTCTCAGCTCCGACGTTCCCTTCCTGCTCCCGGCAGCAAAATCGTCATCTTCCTCCCGTCGCAAGAAACGTCGGCGCGGAGCACCTTCCTGTGGTTCGACTGGCGAGGAGGTGGTTTCCCTGCCAGCTGACGTCAGGGCTGCAGAAAGTAAGCCCGCATCTTCGTCTGCCACAGCACAGTTTCCCAGGCTCACTGCAGCTCTGCCCATGACGTCTTCGCTCGCTCCAGCCCGGTGTTCTGAGGCAACACCTGACGAGCTGGAGCAGCGTTTAAGGTTCTATGCATGCCAAATCAAAAGCTTCAGGACGACCAGCCTCATGTATTCCTCTCCTGAGCTGGCGGAGAGGGATTATGAAACGGCAGTAAGGCAGTTTTGTAGCTCAGTCCATTTCATGTCTCCAGAACGGTGCTACTGCTACTGCAGAGCAGCCCATGCCAGGACTCCAGAGCGCTGCTGCAGACCAGCCCACGCCAGGTCTCCAGAGCGCTGCTGCAGAGCAGCCCACGCCAGGTCTCTAGAGTCTGGAGTCTGCCTCAACCTCCTCCACACGACACTGAGGGTCTCAGCGACGCCTCAGCTTCTGTTCACGCCACTGAGAGTTTTGTTCTCGTTCTGGCTTCAAAATGAGGCTCCTAACAAGCCTCATTTTGACTTGTTTTAAGGACATTACATAAAATTTTGATCAGCCTGTAGTGTGTTTTTCCACTTTAATTTTCCACTCCAAATCCAGGCCTCCATTGGTTAATAAATTTGATTTCCATTGATGATTTTTGTGTGATTTTGTTGTCAGCACATTCAACTTTGTACCAAATATACAATGAGAATATTTCATTTATTCAGATCTAGGATGTGTTATTTGAGTGTTCCCTTTATTTTTTTGAGCAGTGTATATCTATATATATATATATATATATATAGATATACACACACACACATATTATGTCTGTCAACAATGCAATGCAAGCGACTGTCCACTGTCAATACATCCTCATCCAGGAGGAGTGAATGCTGCAAGTCAGTGACTCGATGCAATCTGCTAGGTTTCCTTAGTCCTGTGCCTTGTGATGACATTTGTTGTGAATAGTTTATATAAACAAACTGAAATGAATTGAATTAAAATTGAAGTGTCCATTTGGTTTTCTATTCCAGTCAACGCTGCAGAAAGCGTAAGATGTTTTCCCCCTCTTTTTTAAAAATCTCTGAAGCTCAGTCAGATTGAATGAAGAGCATCTGTGAACAGCAATTCTCAAGTCTAGCTACAGATACCCAAATATAATATCCTTGGACCTAAACAATTGTTTAGTTGTAAATCTGGCTGTATGTTTAGAGTTGCTTACAAACCTCTGTGCAGTGTAAGCTTTCTCCCCCTCATGTAACGTTATGATTGTAGGCCAAAACGTTCATTTGGTAAACTTGAATTTACCAACCAGACTTTAGTGTTGGTCCTTTCATTTAACTTTTTATCAGAAGATGAAAAAACACATTTTCTAAAATCCCAAAGTGCTTCATAGTCAATACCACAGGATATAAAATCAGACAAAGGAAAGATAGTGTTTTATTTTGCATTAGATAAAAATATGAATACTTACACTTGATCTAGCTTTGTCCCATTGAAGGCATGATGTTGTATCTCTCTGAAGCCATTTCCATACAGCATTCTGGATAAAAAGAATATACATGTAAATAAAACTGACTGTGGTGTAAGAAATATTTCTGAATGTAAATACTTTCCATGTGCTGACCCTTCTTGTCTTTACCAGCAGAGCTCAGAGGGATCAACTTATTTCTCACCTCAGAGTAAAACCGTCTGTGTATTTTTGTGGCTTTTCTACCAAACACTCACATCCCACACTTCTACACACACATGTGAATATGAGTGAACGTCTGTGTACTTGTTTTCGCTTTCACTGTCAAAGTGAGAACATGTTTTCAAAATGAGGTCATGCTGAACATTTCGTGAAGGGACTATTTTAAGGATTTGGCTGGATTTAGAGATAGACACTAATGTTCCTCAAGTATTTCTCTTATCTACATTTAACTTTAAAGTATATACATGTATTTTTATTTGTTTTCAGACCTTTTTTTCTGCATACTTTTTAATATACATGTCTGTTCATATAGTAGCTGTTGGTGGTGTGCAAATATCTCACACTGTCAGAAACTCGCTTGTGATGCCCTGGAATGAGTTTGCTGGGATCTCAGTAATGTAGGGATGATTAACAATTTCCCTGCAAAGGAGATACAGAAAACAGAGAGAAAAGAAAGTTATGCTGCAAAATATAAACTTTGATTGCTGCAAAGAGGCAGATACCAGAAAGTAGTTTTAGATCTAAGTATGAAAATTAGATTGCGTTTCATTTAATACTATTGCAGAGAAGCTACAAATATGAGCAAAAATCAGCCATTTATTTATGACACACAGAATCAATTAGTTAAGTGGTGTTGCTGGAAGCATTTCCAGTAAAACTTGCCCAAAAAGATAAATTTTTAGCTTATACACATTTACAAAATCATGAAAAACTATTTTTGGCTAAAGGAAGCCAAAAATATTTATCTTGCTTAACAAATTTGTTGGTACCCATAAAGCTCACTGAAACAATAAATCATTTCCTCTGAAAACATGTTCTGTTAAAGCAAGCCTGTGATGTGTGTCTGCATGCATTTTTGTATTTAATGAAGTAAACTAACACAGCTGTGAAAACAAATGTTAAATTTTAATGTAATCTTAAATATAATGCTACATGCATCATTTGTCAATGTTTTTAAAATAATTGTAGGCTGATTTAGTCGCAGACTTTATGTTTTTCTTAAAAGTTAGATCTGAGTCTATCAAAACAGCTGGATTTCTTGCAGGCTCGGTGTTCTTTAGAACCACTGAGTCTAGCTGAGGGCTGATCTCTTTCCTTGCATTTCTGGGACCAAAATCAACAACTTCTGTCTTATCTGCATTGGGGTGGAGGAAGTTCTGACCCATCCACTCATTTAAATTATGGACACACTGACTCAGTGACTGTAGTGGGCTGCAGTTATGTGGTGATATAGAGATGTGAAGTTGTGTGTTATAAGCATACACATGGTGAGAAACGTTGTAGCACTCTTTATAAATAATAATAAAAGTATGCATTGTGGTATGGTCATTTTTCAAACTGTGTTTTATCTTTGAAGGTGCCTTTAAGCATTTTAACAGGGATTGGGCCTAGTCAAAAGGAACTAAGATACTACTGTTTTACCAAATCGCATCAGGTTCTTAGGGTTGAAAGCATTCCAGACTGGAATTTTGTAAATTACATGTTGATATGTCCCAAAGTTTCTGGGATAAGTTTCCGGTAGTACTTCATAATAGAGCCCATACTTTGTGAGGGTTATTCTTTGAATCTAACCAGACACTAACATTTACTTTACTGGTTAGAACATACAGTGGCTTGTAAAAGTATTCACACCCCTTAAACTTTTACAACTACAAACATGTTATGTGAAAGACCAACACAAACTGGTATACAATTGTGAAGTGGAAGGAAAATTGTACATGATTTCTTTTTTTTTTAAACTGAAAATGGCATTGTGCAAAAGTATTCAGCCCCCCTGAGCCATAGTTTGTTGAACAAACTTGTGCTGTAATTACAGCTGCAAGTCTTTTAGGGTATGTCTCTATCAGCTTTGCACATCAAGTGACTGAAATTGTTGCCCATTCTTCTTTGCAAAACAACTCAAGCTCAGTCAGATTAGATGGAGAGCGTTTGTGAACAGCACTTTTCAGATCTTGCCACAGATTTTCGATTGGGTTCAGGTCTGGACTTTGACTGAGCCATTCTAACACATGAATATGTTTTGTTTTAAACCATTCCATTGTAGCCCTGGCTTTATGTTTGGGGTCGTTGTCCTGCTGTAAGGTGAACCTCTGACCCAGTCTCTAGTCTTTTGCAGACTCCAACAGGCTTTCTTCCAAGATTGTCCTGTATTTGGTTCCATCCATCTTCCCATCAACTCTGACCACCTTCCCTGTCCCTGCTGAAGCAGAAGCACCCCCAGAGCATGATGCTGCCACCACCATATTTGACACTGGGGATGGTGTGTTCAGAGTGATGTGCAGAGTTAGTTCTCCGCCAACCAAAGCGTTTTGCATTTTGGCCAAAAGGTTCAGTTTTGGTCTCGTCTGACCAAAACACTTTCTTCCACATGTTTTCTGTGTCTCCAACATGGCTTCTGGCAAACTGCAAACAGGACTTCTTATGACTTTCTTTGAACAATGACTTTATTCTTGCCACTCTTCCATAAAGACCACATTTGTGCAGTGCTCGACTAATAGTTGTCCTGTTGACAGATTCCCGTATCTGAGATGTGGATCTTTGCAGTTCATCCAGAGTCAACATTGGGCCTCTTGGCTGCATCTCTGATCAGTGCTCTCCTTGTTCAGCCTGTAAGTTTAGGTGGACAGCCTTGTCTTCGTAGGTTTACAGTTGTGGCATACTGCTTCCATTTCCAGATGATGGACTGAACAGTGCTCCGTGGGATGTTGAAAGCTTGGGAAATGTTTTTATAGCCTAAGCTTGCTTTAAACGTCTCCACAACTTTATCCCTGACCTGTCTGGTGCGTTCCTTGGACTTCATGATGCTGTTTGCTCCCCAATATTCTCTTAACCAACCTCTGAGGCCGTCAAAGAGCAGCTGTATTTGTACTGAGATTAGATTACACACAGGTGGACTCGATTTAGTCATTAGCAATCATCAGGCAACGTCTGAAGGCAATTGGTTGCACTCAGAGTATAGGGGGCTGAATACTTTTGCACACCGCACTTTTCAGTTTTTTATTTGTAAAAAATGTTTTCAATCATGTATAATTTCTTTCCACTTCACAACTGTAAACCACTTTGCGTTGGTCTTTCACATAAAATTACAATAAAATATATTTATGTTTGTGGTTGTAATGTGACAATATGTGGAAAAGTTCAAGGGGTATGAAAACATTTACAAGCCAGTGTACCATGTACACTTTCCCAGAACTCAGAAATGACTTTTTTGTACTGAAACATTTACTAAGACTTTATCATAGAAACAAGTCTTGCTTCTCTTTTGAAGTAAAGCAGAAATTGGTGGTAACAACCTTTTTGGCTGTTATTGACTGGAAACATAATGTGTATTAACGTTTCTGCTCATTGTCTTAACTTGCTGTATAGAGTGTATCACGGAGCCCTGAGATGTCTTATCAGCTGGGGTCCCCATCCTCACTTTTGTGTATTTTATTGTAACATTAACTGGTTGTTTTTACACCCGACACCTCAGTATACAAAGCCAGTTTGGGCTATTATCCATTTTCTTTGTGACTTTTACCAAACAAACATAGAAGTTACAATCTATAATCCATAGATTATATATAATTAGGATTTTCACGACCCTAGCATAGGAACTAAAGTCGACGAGAAAGCATTTGGGTTTTCAGCACCTTGAAGCCTTTCTTAATTTGAATGAGTTAAAAGCTATGGTAAAATCAGTGCAGTTTACCTTGTCTGTGTGTAAGTGCTATATATATGTAAACCCGCTTTAATGTTGTCCTGGAAAGTACCTTGTTATTTTCAGGAAAGAAACAAGCAAGTTCTATGAAAGTTTTGGGGGAAATACCTAGTAAGTTCCAGAAAGGAGCTTCTAAGCGCCTGAAAAACAACTGGTGAAAAATACAATCAGGACAAGCTTCACACCGTATTAGAGCTTGTTTGGATGAAAGGTGAATTATCTTCAGGAAACACAAGAAAAACTCAATTTGCCTTCTGTTTAAACACTTAGGATAATCAGTAAGCTCCATGAAAGTTCTGGAAACGTTCCTGGTAAAGTAACGTCTACATTCCAGAAAAAACTGGTAAGTTCCAGAGAGTAATTGGTAACCTCTGAGAAAGTCAGTCTTAAATTACCAGGCAATAAACATGGCATTTCAGGACAGTATCCTTGAAAATTTGGGAAAGTACTTACAGTATGAAGTTTATGTCATTTGAGTGGACGTTGTTTAAAGCAGGGAAGAAGGTCAAGCCACTGTTCAAAATCCCCCTGAATAACAAAAAGTGAAGAAACAAGTATTTTATAAGGTTTAAAACGGAAATTAAACACATCATCTTTGATAATGGGGAACATTCTACTTTTTAATCTTTAACCCTCCCGCAGTCCTGGAGGGGTTGCATGGACGCCGTGTGCGCTATTCGAGTTTTCTCGTCTCTTTCATAGTTTTCTTACACGCCGGGCTGCAGGGAGCCCTCCACGTCACATTTCCAACCACTGCCCTAGGGGGTCAGAGCAACCCCGGGTGCAGTTCTTTCTGGCGCCTGCCTTGACATCTGGCTCGCTCTGTACTAACGCTGAGCCAGGACTGCTGGAGGGTTAAATATATAAACTAACATTTATTTAAAAACACAAAGAACGAAAAAAACATTCAATTTAAAAGTATTATATTAATCATTCGTCAAATTCTGGTTTGAACATCTTAAAGGATTTCAGCGACCAACACATCCTGTTTAAATACTCAGTATAAACTTGTAGATTTCCCTTTAAATAGAAAGTAACATATAATCTAAAACTGCGGTGACTTTTCTGAACTCCAGACCAAAAAAGGGCAATAGCAACCTGGCCACCTCTGCGATGTAACACAAGAAATAAACTACCTTAAAGGGATAGTTTATAATTTTGGAAGTGAAGTTACATAAGTAGTTAATATCTTAGCTGTATTTGTTAACTCTATTAGAACCGTCATATAGTTTTAATCCAGATTAGTTGGTTGTGGAAAATGAAGCTAACAGCTAGTCCCAGAGTGACTAAAACTAAATAGAACATTTACTGTCCTCAAACAACTGCAATCTAAAAAATGTTATAGCAGTTTATGCTAATGCCATTGTAGGAACCTTTAATCTGTAGTCATTTTTGCTTTAAAGAGCAGCTGATAATTATTTAGGCTGCAGTGCTGTCTAACAACTAGAAGGTCCAGGATTCTGGCCTGGAGTATTTCTGTATGCGTTTTAGGAAAAGAAAAACCCATAGTGGTGCATCACCTCCTACCTCCATGTCCCCTCTTAGACTACCCTTAGCTTTACCCTCCATGGCCAACTTACCTGGACTCACACCAAACAAAGATACAAAGAGCTATCTACAGCAAGTATGATATGAATTGCTTATAACTGTTTATAAGAACCTCACTTAAAAAATCACAAATTGTCCTTTTACAATGAGGTTTCACTTCTGGCCACTATGGGACAAGTTAATACATTTCTTATTCACTAAATCTTTGTTTTGCTTTAATTGAGTCATTCCTTCAGAAATATGTGACAGAGGTCCTGAAAATAATCCCATAGTTTGAGATTTTTAGCACCAGACATAAATATTCTTGTCTGAACAGGTTTAGAGTAACAAGCCCCACTCTGTTTATTTAACGTCCATTCTGACTCCAAAAGGTCAGAAGTCAAATGTTTGGTTTTAAAAAGGCACTTCACAAACAAACTTTGAACCATATTTTAACAAGCAATTCTTTAAATAACATGTCTGGTATTGGAAATGGCACCAATAACAAAAACACCAAATCATTTGCCATTTTCAGGAATTCAAAATGTATTCTGTAATGCAGTCTTTTTTGGTTTAAATTGTGATTCTGCGTAGTAATTATAAGCAATGAGCAACTTATGTGACCAGTTATCATCATGAGTAAATTTCAAAAAAGGTCTCTAAGACAAAATCTTTGAATTGAAGATATCTATATCTAAACTATATCTTTAACTTGGTGGCATTAGGGCATGTTAGTACTGAGAATACTTACAGATACTTGAGGTTCGGTAGATGTTTAAAGGCTTCTGGATCGACAGACGTCAACATTTTTGTGTTCCGAATCTCTCTGAAAAACAAAGAGGTTCCAGCTACTAGATATGCGCATATTTTCTGAAGTAACCTAATTACAGGCCTAATTAAAAAACTGACAGGCCTCATTTTGTTCTTTAGACTTGGCAACAAACAGAGCTAGGTGCATCATGCCAACATCCAAGAGAGAAAAGGAGTTTGTGCAGATAGACGGCACAGGAAACAGACTAATTAGTGTTCAATTAGCATGTTTCCCTTGTCATCCCTAACCAGAGTTAACACTTTTTAAGCCATGTGGCATTTAGGACTATAAGTTTATTTTACATCTATTCTGGCTTATAATTACAGGTTAAGATCATATAACAAAACTCTTATCAATTCATATTATCATGAAGTTTTGCTACCATTAAGCTGTGAAGAAAATTCCCTGCTGTAGAGTAAGGAGAATGTTAAAACAATGACTTAAACGTGGTGTAGACAACAGAAAAAGGCCTGTACAGCTGTGTATAGAGCTAGTGAATGACACAAGTACAGTCTCTAGCCAAACAAGGAGAGGTTATCATTAATAAAAGCCAAGAACTCTAATTTCTAACAATTATTCAGGGGGTACACACATTCCCAGTAATATCTACTGGCAGTTGGGATTTTTAATATGGGTGTTTGACCCAGCTGCCCAGGGCACCATGGTCTAGAAGGCACCTCAAGGCATTAAAAAACAAAAGATATTTGTTAGTTGCAGCCAGATTAGTTTTTTTGTGGCTATTTATATGTCCACCCAATGGGAATAAGTGCCCCCCTCTGTGGCTTGCATAACATAAGCACAATCAAATATTGAAAATTAATATTTAATGGTGCTGATGAAAATTAAAAAGATCATAGATCATGTTTCTCTTAGTTTAGCTTCCCTTCATTGGCTCCCTGTTAAATCCAGAGTAGAATTTAAAATTTTCCTTATTACATAAAAAGCCATTAACAAACAAAGTCCTTTATACATTAGAGATCTTATTGTTACATATATTCCCAATAGAGCATCTTCTTTCTCAGACTGCAGGTTTATTGGTGGCTCCTAGAGTTTCTGAAAGTAAAGAGGAGGCAGTTCCTTTAGTTCAGGCTACTCTCCTGTGGAACCAGCTCCCGTCTGAGTCTGTGAGACAGACACACAGTCTGGTTTTAAGACTAGGCATAAACCTTTACTTTTTGAAAGTTTAGGTTATTCTGGCATATCTCTGTAGTTATGCTGCTATAGGTTTAGGCTGCTGGAGGACATAATGAACACTAAATGGGTATTTCAACTTTTAACTTTATGTTCTCTCTCTGTTTTCCCTCGTCATGTTTTCCTTCTATAGATGATACACTTGGCCCTACCTTTCAGTAGTTAACCTTGTCTCTCTTCTAGACATATTGGCTGAGCTTTTACCATGACTAACTGTATGTGATCTTTTCATCCTATAGACTTGAAAACAGACTCAGACCTCGTTTTTTTTGCTGTATTTCGACACAGTAAGACTGCATAGTTTGATAACTAGGATAAAACTGGAATGTATGGAATTGACTTGGAATCTATATGATTAGTTTGAATTAACTTTGCGCCTTCAGTTGTAAAGTTCTATATAACTACACTGAATTGATGTTGTGCCCCAGCCATAACATGGACTGAAATGTATGACAAAGAGACTGGTAAAAACTCTGAATCCCATACTGCACAGCGTTAACCAACCCTAGTAAGGAGGAGTCACAGCTGGAATCCCTGTGATGTCATGGAGCAAACAAATTACAAATTAATATTTGTATTAATGGTAGTTCAGATAAATGTGAAACTAAAAGGGTTGTAAAAAAGATATTATCGTTTGTTAGCTAAATCCGCCAACTGCTAATGCAAGTGCTGGGAAGATCAAATATTTACACCCAGCTCATCGCCATCTTGTAAGAGTCCATAGATGTTCCTCTCTGCCATTTTAGTAGTCCATTACTCCATGTGATGACTTGTTAAAACAACATTAAAGAGGAACTAAACTCCAAATCAACTTATTTTTGTAGAAATAGGGCCTGAAATTTAAAAGGTTTGGGTGTACAAAACCACACGAAAACCTGTTTGCATTCGCAAAGCTGATCTACAAACGAGGTGCTAATCGGATTGCGTGTGTAAAAGCAGTGGAACAGCGGGCTCAAACATTTTAGCGTGTTTGCCTTCATGAAAAACATATGATAATGACCCAAATGCAAATTTATGGGAGGGGAATGTGTAAATGTAATCCCTTACCACCCGCAATGTGATGTATCAAACCTGAAACGGATTGCGGGTGCTATTTTTGCATCTAGATTTAGCATGTTTTAAATGCAGGAACTAACTGGGATGCAAAAATGTCTGCTGTCACTGTGGCGAGAAGGAGGCATATTGAGAATGACAGACAAAGGAGAGAGAGAATCTTCTGTACATGTGTCAACAGATTCACATTGTCAAAAATAAAAATAAATGAGAATAAAGGATTCTATGTAGCATTTTTAAGGTCTGTTTTGGAGCCAATCACAAACAAAAACCATTACGTATCTGCTACTATAAAACTCCTTGCAACACTTTTGTCTTGCATCTGAATCATTCCAGCGCACAATCGCTGTTAGTGAGATTCAGCATCCGCAAACCTGATCATGGCGCACATAACTGCGCACAGAACTGATCACATAACTTACGTTTTCAAATAAGGAAAACTATAACATACAAGTAGCCAACTCCTACAACAAACTATTTTATGTTGCTAATATTACATTCAGCTTTATGGCATATTTGTGCATATTTGAGTTTGCTGTTTTGAGAATGCCAGTGTTCGAATCACTCTTCCATCTATTGTTCTAATACCACTGCCATATTGTGTTGGTATTCACAGAATAATACTCAACAGACCGAAAGTTATTGGGGCCTCCTATAGCAATGCAAGGAGTGTGCAAGGCAATTCACTGCCTTCCATGCATTGCATGAAGGCACCTATTACTCTCCACTTCTCAACTGGACTCTGTATTATTATTCTTCTGTCTATATTAATGTAGCCTGAACCGTAGCGCGCATCTCCCTAATATATATAAAAAACGTCCGGCTCGGTCTTGAGGTGTATGATATTACTTTTATTGGTGTTTCAAGTTACCATGGCGATGTTATTAATGAAAAATCATTCCCCAAAAACCCCATAGAAATGAATGGAGTCAGGGGAGGAAGGAATCATCAAAATGTACAGTTTTTTAAGGCTCTGCTGTGTGGGCATACACACATAATACCTATTTCTCTGAATGGGATTCGGTGAGGGGATGGGTTTGTGATTGGTTACGTTGGGGTCGGCAGGAGGATGGGCTCGCCCAGGGCTCCTTTCATGCAAGACATGCCACTATCCACAGTTATAAACAAACTTTGCACATATTTATCCATCTTGTTTTTGCTATAGTTTAGGTTTAGTGCTCGGCAGCTTTTTAGGCATGTAATCCTTCATCCCTCATTAAAAGAAGCATTATTGGGGTGTGTGCAAAAAGTTGTGACACAATCTGGCTTCAGATCAAGTATCAAGTCTCTTCTTCTGCTTCTGCCTTCTATATTCTTGTCTTATTTTCCAAAAGGAAAGTCAGTACACCTGATGTATTGATGGAGCACAAATGCTTTTTTCTAACGCCAAGTGTAACATTACCATTAAATCAGGAATGGTTTCTGTCTATCTGAAGCCTGTCCTTCTATTCTTTTCATGATCTGATTGTTCAAGATTATAAACGTTAATTTTTAACATTTGTGTACAGTTACAGCATTTTAATGTTAAAGAGAAGCCTGCGTAGGGGAATTGGGTTTGAAATTATCAGTGGAGCCCTGGGACAGATCAATGTCTTAAGTCAATTCTTGTCCTATTAACACCCAGCACAGACTGATACAAGTCAAGCTTGAACAGCATTGCCCTAAACTACACCGCATATACCCCTCAATCTTCTCTTGAGTGATGTCATTCTGCAATTATCCGGTGGCTTTCAAGATTATACTCAAAATCGCCCCAAACCACTGCCTGGCAGAAATCTTAATCAATGACATTTCCAAGCTTCCATTCCATATACCGATTGCTGTGCAGCTTGGAATGGGGGTGGCAATATTCTACCCAACCAAGCTTTGCACATTGGCACAATAACGTGCTTTTAGTTAAACAAATGAAAAAACTAAGTCTGCACACTGAATGTCCAGAACAGATTTAAGAGAAAGTTGGATTCTGAAGGTTCCAGGATGTATTTTAACTTGACAAAGCCCCGGCTCATTGCCATCTTGTTGGTGATTACTGACTGTAGTATGCAGTTTATCCAGTATAAAAATGACACTCATTGGATTGAACAGTGCTAGCAACAATGGAAAGTCCAGGGAACTCAGAGATGATCTGAGTAAAGCACTGCTTTAAATTATTTTTGTAATTTCAAACTATGTAGATGTGTCTCTGTACTGCCATCGTCTGGAAGAATAATCAAACCACCACCTTCAGTGAGGGTGCTGACCAAGAAAGAAGCCCTTGCTCCAAAACAGACACATTCAAGCTGGACTAAACGGATCAGAGACAAAAAATAGAGCTTTTAGACACACTGACCATAATTGTTTTTGGAGGAACCACAGTGACGTTTTTCCAACCTAAAAACATTGTACCCACTTTTAAGCATTGTGGTAGCAGCATCCTGCTGTGGGACTGCTTCATTGCCAGTGATACTACTGCATTTCACAAAGTGGTTGCAAAAATGAAGAAGGAAGATTACCTTCAACTTCAACTGAAATCAACTGCTTGACAGTTTGAAAAACGTGGACACAATGTGGATTCCATGATATAAGCAAACCATGCAATTATGATATTATTAGCTGCGATCACTATATCAATTGTGGTTCCCCACATTTTCCTCACTCTTCTTGTTTTTACATCATCAGGATGACCCAAACACAGCTGCTTGAGATTAAGCATTCCTGTCACTCAGATCTACAAGCACAGCATAAAAATAAGAATCTCATGAAAAAAAGTTCTCTATTTTTTATCATTTCAGAAAGTGAAATAAATCTATATATTATGTAGATTAATTTTGCATGGGGTAAAATATTTCAAGCCTTTATTTCTTTAAATTTTGATGACTTAAAGATAGATTTTGTTGGATTAAAGATAATGAAAACCTAAATTGTGTTTTATACACTTAGATTACATGAGATGAAATAAAAAATAATATTTTAAACAGAAATGTCAGGCTTCTGAAAAGTATTCATTTGAAAAGTGTTCATTTCTTATGCACTCAATACTTGGTTGGGCCTCCTTTTGCATGAATTACTTCATCAATGTGGTGTGGCATGGAGGCGATCAGCCTGTGGTTCTGCTGAAGTGTAATGGAAGGTTGCTTTGGTAGCGGCCTTCAGGTCATCTGCATCATTGGGTCTGCTGTCTTGCATTATCGTCTTGACAATACTCCATCGATTCTCTTTGGGGTTCACTTCAGGCCAGTTTGCTGGCCAATCAAGCACAGTAACGCCCTAGTCGTTGATCAGCTTTTGGTATCTTTGGCAGTGTGTGCAGGTGCCAAGTCCTGCTGGAAAATGAAATCAGCATCTCCATAAAGCCTGTCAGCAGAAGGAAGCATGAAGTGCTCTAAAATTTCCTGGTAAATGGCTGGGTTGACTTAGACTTCAGAAAACCCAGCGGACCAACACCAACAGATGACATGGCATCCCAAAACATCACTGACTGTGGAAAGTTCATACTGGACTTCAAGCCATATGGATTCTGTGCTTCTCCAGTCTTCTTCCAGACTCTGGGATCTTGATTTCCAAATGAAATGCAAACTTCAGTTTCATCTGAAAAGAAGACTTTGGAACACTGAGCAGCAGTCCAGTTCTTTTTCTCCTTAGCTCAGGTAAAATGCTTCTGACTCCGTCTCTGGTTCAGGAGTGGCTTGACAGGAGGAATGGGACACCACGTGTTCCAGCCTCAGCCTCAGTTTATTCCTGTTGCTGGTGCACCTTCTCCTAGAACACTTTTTTTCTTCCTCTCAACTTTCTCTGAATGTGCTTGGATACAGCACTCTTAACAACCAGATTATTTAGCAATGACCTTTGGTGTCAATGACTGTCTTCTGGACATCTGTTAAGTCAACTCTTCCTCATGATTACGTCGCCTACTGACCCATTTAGAGGCTCAGGAAATCTTTGCAGTCATTGTCAGTTAATTAGCTAATTAGGGTGTAACACCATGAGTTTCGATTTTTTTACTTTTTTACAATATTCAAATTTTCTTAGAGACTGAATTTGGAGTTTTCATGATTTGTAAGCCATAATCATCAAATATACAAGAAATAAATCCTTTAAATATTTCACACTATGTGTAATCAATCTATATAATATTTTTTTGCAATGAGTGACAAAAATGTTTCACGACATTTTAATTTTTTTAGCTGTACCTCAGATTTAGGCAGATATAGGTGTAAAAACAGTGAAAGTCAGTCCAATTGGCAAAACATATAGTTGGCAACTGAAGTCTAAATGCATAACTTCTTAAAATGGTTTTACCTCCCAAATATTTCATCCAAGCAGTCCAAGCTTATTGTGATTTTAATATTGCTCACATTAAAATTACAGTTACAGCTGTGATTAAATATATTGTGCAGCTCTAAACCCATATTCACATCAAAACTAGTTTCTTAATGAATGAAGAACTCATTGATCTACTGGAATGGCCTGCCTAAAGGACTGTCACTGGACACCAGCTAATTTTAGTGAACTCCACCAACTCTGACAAGAAAACTGGTCATATGTCCAGGCAGAAGAATGCCTAGACATATGACCAGTTTTAAGTGTTCCACTTTAGGTACTTATCTTACTGTTATGAATTTTGTAATAAGCAAAAATCTAGATGCACACCAGGAAAAAATGTACTATTGCTTTACTAAAAACCCAATAACTCATAACATTTATGGCCCAAATTGATGGTGGCACACTAAAAACTGCACAGAAACCTTTGAATTCTCCTCCCCAGCTCCAGTCCTTGGTCCACAGCTGCTGTCTGCCTCGAGCAGCCAGCAGGAAGTTGAACATTAATTTTTGTCTGACCTTGAAGGAAACCTGAGAGAGATGCCATTACCTTAGGTATGGCACTACATTGTACCAATCAGTGGCAAAAAGGCCTCAAAGATCCAAAACACACCGTCAGATCACAGATACAGTCATATGCTGGCAGCTTAAATTACTGCTTCTGTCAGTGATGTTGAGCTCTGGAATTCAGTAGCTTTAAAGGAAAGACTAGGGTAATAAAGATAGAAGCATCAGCCAAATAGGGATTTAGGTCATTTGAGATTCATTTTTGTAGGCTTATTTGTCCACTCCCTATACAGACCGTTGTTTTACAAAAAGCACCAACTTGTAACAACTATAGTCTTATAATATATAGAAAGCACCAAGAGGTTTTCCACAGAAATCTGTTTGATTCAGAAGGAGATGTAGCCATAAATCTCTGTAGGAGACACCAGATATTAGCTGCTGTTTAGCTTCTCTTCCTTAACATGTTTTTAAGAGTAAAATCAAGGAGAATATAGCTCAATAAGGCATTTTATTAAACACATTGAATTTGTAGCAAATCAGCATTAAGAAATCCCAAAAAAAGTTGTTTAAGCTCCACAAATTTGTAAAACCAATCTGCACCTCATTGATGGGAAGGAGCAATTTGAGCAAAAGGGCAAAACAGACATCTAATGTGTTAGTAGTTACCTTCTTTCATTAGCCACAGGCAATCTTTGAAATTAAGCATTTTTTTCCTCTCCAGAGAGCAAATTGAACAGTTTAATCAATAAGGATAAAAAAAGTGCTTCCCTTTGCCTTTAGCTACGTACATGTGGGTGATTTTCGTCAGGTTGTAAAATGAGTGCCTCTCCAGCCGCTGCAGCTTCTTATCCACGTTTATGTATCTGAAAGACATAAATGCAGCTCAAACCAAATGCAGCACAAAGTCTGTTTTCTTCAAACATTCAGTGCCTTGCAAAATTATTCACACACCCTTGAATTTTTTCAAGTTGCAACCACAAGACAAAATATGTGCTTTAGTGGGATTTTATGTTATAGATCCTCACAAAGTAGAGCATAATGGTGAAGTGTAAGAAAAATGATATATGGCTTATATTTAGCTCCATCCAGGGGCGTTTTAAGGGTCTCATAACATTGGGGGCTTTGCCCAAATCCAAAATATTTAGATTTCAATAAGACAATTTATAGATAATTTAAAATTAAAATAATATAGGACATATTGTACCAGTTCTCTGTCTCGGCTGGTTTTAGACTGAATTTAAATTATTGTGAATCAAACAAAAAAGGTTTGCAATAATTTTACTTTTTATTTTTGTTAGAAGCTGAATGAAGGACAAGGAGAAACAGAGTTTAGGCCTGATGAAAAACCATTTTGCTGAAGCAAATAATGACACATTTTGAGGTATTTAGAAAAGAACTCAATCTGAACTTTTGCTGACAAATGTTTTTCTTAAACTCAGATGTTTCTATGGGCTAGAAAAATGTGCTTCTTTTGTCGTCTACATAAATTACCTTTTTAAACGTTACATTCTCATCAAAGTGTTCCACTCCTGAGGCTCCATTGTCTTTATTCTTACATTTCAAAAAAGGAAAGTGCTATAAAGTTGATTTTCCTAAATCTTAGTCAAATGGTAAAATCCTAAAACACATTTATTTTACTATGCCAAGAGCTTTCGACACATTTTATTAAAATTGTTCCTTGTTTTATGAACCTGTCCTCTTTTATCGCCATCTTTTCAGCCCTTCATTCCACTTCTGGAGAAGAAAATAATTGGCCTGAAAAATAATAAAAGAAACATTTTACAACACAGTCTTTTGTTCTGCATGTGAGACATTAGTGCAGTTCTTACTATTAAACACTTTGAGAGGAAAGGTTGTTAAGTTGTGGTGTTTAAAATATAGCATAGAGCCTCACCCTGGACCTTATCAGTACTAATATTACAGTTATTAATAACTGTATACATATGGTATATACAGGGGTTGGACAATGAAACTGAAACACCTGGTTTTAGACCACAATAATTTATTAGTATGGTGTAGGGCCTCCTTTTGCGGCCAATACAGCGTCAATTCGTCTTGGGAATGACATCTACAAGTCCTGCACAGTGGTCAGAGGGATTTTAAGCCATTCTTGTTGCAGGATAGTGGCCAGGTCACTACGTGATACTGGTGGAGGAAAACGTTTCCTGACTGGCTCCTCCAAAACACCCCAAAGTGGCTCAATAATATTTAGATCTGGTGACTGTGCAGGCCATGGGAGATGTTCAATTTCACTTTCATGTTCATCAAACCAATCTTTCACCAGTCTTGCTATGTGTATTGGTGCATTGTCATCCTGATACACGGCACCGCCTTCAGGATACAATGTTTGAACCATTGGATGCACATGGTCCTCAAGAATGGTTTGGTAGTCCTTGGCAGTGACGCGCCCATCTAGCACAAGTATTGGGCCAAGGGAATGCCATGATATGGCAGCCCAAACCATCACTGATCCACCCCCATGCTTCACTCTGGACATACAACAGTCTGGGTGGTACGCTTCTTTGGGGCTTCTCCACACCATAACTCTCCCGGATGTGGGGAAAACAGTAAGGGTGGACTCATCAGAGAACAATACATGTTTCACATTGTCCACAGCCCAAGATTTAGGCTCCTTGCACCATTGAAACCGATGTTTGGCATTGGCATGAGTGACCAAAGGTTTGGCTATAGCAGCCCGGCCGTGTATATTGACCCTGTGGAGCTCCCGACGGACAGTTCTGGTGGAAACAGGAGAGTTGAGGTGCACATTTAATTCTGCCGTGATTTGGGCAGCCGTTGGTTTTATGTTTTTTGGATACAATCCGGTTAGCATCCAAACATCCCTTTTAGACAGCTTCCTCTTGCGTCCACAGTTAATCCTGTTGGATTGGGTTCGTCCTTCTTGGTGGTATGCTGACATTACCCTGGATACCGTGGCTCTTGATACATCACAAAGACTTGCTGTCTTGGTCACAGATGCGCCAGCAAGACGTGCACCAACAATTTGTCCTCTTTTGAACTCTGGTATGTCACCCATAATGTTGTGTGCATTTCAATATTTTGAGCAAAACTGTGCTCTTACCCTGCTAATTGAACCTTCACACTCTGCTCTTACTGGTGCAATGTGCAATCAATGAAGACTGGCTACCAGGCTGGTCCAATTTAGCCATGAAACCTCCCACACTAAAATGACAGGTGTTTCAGTTTCATTGTCCAACCCCTGTATGTCTCATCTTCAGTAAAACTGTATCCTTGTTTAATTAGTTTAGTTTATATAATATTACATGTGTAATTCAGAAAAATAAAATAGTTAACTAATCAATGGTCCACCTGTGATTAATAGCTATGATTTATTTCTTAATTATGCTGCATCTTTAAAGCCAGAGCTGTATGTTTAGAATCAGCACAGAAGATATGAAAGAGAAGAGGGAGGCTTACTTTTGTACTTTCTATTACGTCTTACTGGAACCAGGAGATATTTTCCTGGTTTAATGAGCAACACTTTATCCTGTCTACATGTAGAACTAGACTATAAGACTGCAGCAATGAGATGCAATGTGATGATCTGAAGGACTTTTTAATGTGTTCAGCTACGTTAGGATTAAATGCTTTTATTTTGACTGAAGGACCAGATATTTTCACATTATGATGCAAATCCGGCTAGAAGCTCACAGAGACGGTTGTTACTGTTTACTATCACACCCAGATCATTTAACTTCACCTGTAGCTCAGGTGAAAGTTCCTCATCATGACCCTGAAGATGCTCATTAGAGTGAACCTCCACCTCATGTCTTGCTGGGTGAATCAGTGATTAGCTGTAACTTACAATTAGCCCATTCCGATTTAGCATTCAGGATTTACTGCAATCTTCAGCCTGGGTTATACCGCTCTGCTTCCACCTGTTCCTGCAGACACACCCACCAGGCTCCCTCTCTCTGGTTGGCTCCGCGGTTGCTCTGAAATGAGCCCTGTTCGAGGCGCTCGGTGTAACTTTTCAGGTAATGAAGGAGGCAGGTCGACCTGGAGTGAACTGCTGTTCTGGACTTTTCCAGAATGGAGTCCGTCTCTGGCTGTGCGCTTAGTTGCGCATTTGTGGTGCTGCGAGCGCGCAAATAAGTATTTTTTGTCTTCTCCTTTTAACTCATTGTAAGGTTAGGTGGAGCGGGACGTGATTATATGGAACACAATTGAAAAAATCTGATTGTTTTTAAATAAAAATGTGAAGTCCAATACCATTTTGTGGCAGCATCTTTTTAATAGTTTTAAATTTCTTCTATCAAGAAGTCCGGGGCTATTCAGAAAACATCCGGGGCCTCCGGGGACATTTTGTGTGTATGCCAAAAGATTGTTTTTTTCTTTCTGACAGGAACACCTTCATCCACATGTTTGCTGTTTCCCCTACATGACTGGATGCAAACATATGACTTCTTCCGGCTTTTTTTCCCCACTATGGCTACTTTCCATAAAGATTTGTAGAGTCCATAACTAATAGTTGTCGTATAAGATTCTCCCACCTGATCTGTGAATTTCTGCTGCTTCTCCAGAGTTACCATGGGCCTCTGGGCTGCATCTTGGCTGTTTAAGAGGACCTCTATGTCTTGCTAAGTTTGCTGTTGTGAGGCACTCTTTCCATGTTTGGCTGAATGAACAATGCTTCATCGATTGTCCAAAGCTTGAGAAATTATTTTATAACCTAACCCCTTTACCTGTCTACTTTGTTCATTGGTCTTCATTATGCTGTTCTCAAAAACTCCTCTGAATTGTTCATAGACCAGCTAGACTAATACTGAGGATAAATTATGGACACTCCTAATTAGGCAACTTCTAAAAGCTATTGGTTGCACTGGATTTAATTTAGGGGTATCACATTAAGGGGCGCTGAACAGTAATGCATGGCACACTTTTCAGTTTCTTAATGGGTAAAAATAAAAATAAAAACTTGCTTTCATTCCTTACACTTCACAGTCACCCTTTATCACATAAAATCTCAATAAATGCATTGAAGTTTATGGTTGTATTTCATGTATTAGGTGTCTCTTCATAAAATAGTCCTGTTTTTGTAATTATTGATTTTTTGTCAGGTCAAATATGACAAAGAGTCACTGGAAACTCTAGCTATGTGCGCTTGAGGTTCAGAAAACGTCTCATCCATGTCCATCTCAACTCATGCAAGACTTGGACTTGGACCAAGTAGCTGAAGAGCAAGACTCAAGTGCACTGAAATGTCATGTTTTACTTCAACAGACTCCACCCCTACTGGGAGTCTAACGCACACTCAAACTCCTCTGCAGGAGTACCCAGTGAATGTCCGAGCCTGCTGTGGTTGAAGGACCAATATTCCTATTGAAGAAATGCTCTTCCAGGTTTAATTAGGACTCGGCAATGACACTAAAAAGACAGCAGGGGTGCAGCAGTGGCGCAGGGGTTAAGCGTGCAACCCATGGCTGTTGCGGGTTTAAGTCCCAGTCCGTTGACATTTACTGCATGTTCTACCCTGCTCTCTGCACCCTATTTCCTGTCAACTCACTTTCAAAAAATTTTAAAAGTAAAGGCCATTAGTGCCAAAACACAAAAAAGAGAGCAGATACTGTGTTTTGGTTGAGCAACAAATGGTAAAAAGAGGGCAGGTTGAAGCTATAGGGCAAGTTATTGCAAAAACAGCAGGTGAATGAAAGAGATATGTTTTCTCAACTGCATAGATGTGCATATATTTATATAAGCAAAACAGAAAAATAAGCACTTACATCCCTGAGATGTTGACCATGCTGGCAAAAGCATTCACTGGAATAGATGAAAGTTTGGTATCAGAAAGCATTCTGATGAAACAAAGCAAAAACACAACAATGATTCATTAATTTTCAGGCTAATCTTGTTCAATGTTGTATGAGCTTTGGTCCCCATTTAGCAATCACTTGGTAAGAGGGAGAGGTTACACTGAACAGATCCAATCCATCACACAGCCAACACAGACATTTAACTGTTGCTTTATATGGGTCTTTCCTTGAGTGACCTAAAAGGTGCTTTTAAACTAAATGGATTATTGTTATTACTGTTATTTCAGACAATGTGTTAAAGTAATATCAAATAGAAAGAAAGAAATTGATTTTAATTGTCCCACAAACAAAAGCTTCTAATATTCTCAGCCTGTCATGAACCTTCTGGTCATCATGGTATGTGTCTAACATGTGCAAAGAAGTGGTTTTCATGAATGTTTGATGAGTTCAGCCTGATGTATCTGTTTGCTTATAATAGCTTGGCTTTGTCAATCTTAGCTTGACATAATAAATTAAAATAATGTTACAGAAAGAGAATACTTATATAAATATATGTGCAAATCATAATGTGCAGTCTCAGCATTCAGTAAAAAACAGTTTTGCTGAATGTTTGAAGAGTGTAACCCATGGAAAAAGTTGGCTGACATTAGCATGGCCTAGCCTGCCTTCCTCTGTCTTAGCATGAGCCAGTAAAATTTAAAATTAACCAAAAAAATAAAGAATAAAACTAAATAAACAGGGCTGCATGATGCCGCAGTTGGTAGCACTGATGCCTTGCAGCAAGAAGGTCCGGCGATCGACTCCGGGCCAGGGGGCTTTCTGTATGGAGTTTGAATGTTCTCCTCGTGCATGTGTGGGTTCTCACCAGGTACTCTGGCTTCAAAAACATGACTGGGTGTGTGCAAGGTTGTATGTCTCTGTGTTGCCCTGTGATGGACTGGCAACCTGTCCAGGGTGTACCCTGCCTCTCGCCCATAGACTGCTGGAGATAGGCACCAGCTACCCCGTGACCCACTATGAAAGCATGACTAATTTATCTGAAATTAACATATATAAACTAAGTATCTAAAATAAAAATTTTGGCAGAAGAAAACAATACCCATATGTATAAATAAAAATATGTCCTAAGCAATAGTCTAAAAATTCAGTAAAAAAAAATGTTTTTGTTCAACGAGTGGAGCGTAGCGTAGCGTAGCTTAGCTTGGGAAGTGTCACTCTAGCACAGCATTGTGAAATACTCAAATAAAATATAATGACCTGTGAGTTTCAAAATAGGATCTGTATTTTAAAACTTCCCTTCTATGAATGTGTATTAAAATAACAATTTTTTGCTGCTGTATCTCTGAAAGAAGGAAATTATTTTCTGTAAAGTAGATGAGTGCCATTTAAAATTTGCCAATTTTCAAGATCAGGCAACTAGAACCCGAAATCTAGTGAATGGCCGAAAGATTAAAAAAAATGTGAATCTGTGAAGTTTTTGAGAAACAGACAGACAATAAAGCTATTTACAAATTAAATTTGTGCTAAACCTTAAGTACAAATGTAAATTAAGATTTTAACCTGATATATGAAATATATAATAAAAAGAAAATTGTACGAGGAGGACGAGAACATTTTCTTTCATGTGATCTTGCTGGACAATTTTCCTGTGGTGGATTTTGGACTTTACTGAGTAAAGGGAATCAAGATTGTAGCCACATGTGAAGCTGTCATGTTGAATTCCTGGTAAACAGGACACGCAGACAGGGTTAATTCCATTGCATCCTGTCTCAACTATAGAAAGTGTATAGAACACACCTCTTTGGCTTGGCCATAGCCACTCTCTTTATGCTCCTTTAGTTCATCAGAGAAACAATGGACTAATTCAGAAACTGAGATCTGGACTATAGGTCTGAATTAGAGTCATGTTGGCGGATCGGTAGTCGGCAGAGAGGAAATCACAGCCCTCTGCACGCTCTCTGACAAACTTAAACAAATAGAGGGACACAGAACAGATCCTGGCACCAAACACCTTAGCTGGAACTCAAGGAAACAGCATGCCTTTTCCCCCAGGAAAGTAAGGAGAAGAAATCCTAGACCACCTCATAGGTTTAAGGAGAAAACTATAACCTCAATTTATCATTTAAGATAGAAGCCAGAGAAAAAAAACACAGGGGAGCTGTCTATCAAGAGATTTGTCTCATTTTAATGTTAAATATTCTGGGGTCAATGTTTCAAAGGGTAAGTTACATATTATGCTGCAAATCTTAACCTAAAATGTTTCTCATTTGGAAAGTAGGTGATAAATTCCTTGTTCATATCTTAACCAGGACGCTTAGATATGACATGCAAGTTACTTTAAAATTAGATTTTCCTTTTCAGTTATTAATGGGATTATTTTTTTCCTTAAAAACCTTTCTATTTATCTTCTACATTGACAGAATTTCTTTGTGTCCTTGGTATAAGCAGCGAATGGGAAACTCACAACATTTAAATCTAAGCACTACATTTTAACATTAAATCAAGTGCTCATTTATTTATCAATTCAAGAAACAGCATTAGGATGTTTCTGATTCATAGGGATCAAGGCACAATTAATTTCATGATTTATCATATTTAAACTTTAGTCATAAAATTCAGAAGCTTCTGAGAGACTGAAACTATCCAGTCTTTTCCTTGAAGCTTTTTTCCTGCTAATTATTCTCAAATGGAACTCTCGGGGTGTTTGAGAAACGTGCTGTAAAAGGTAAATATTGAATGCATCGTCCAGACGCAGAGGGTTGTCACGCTACACAGGCCTCGTAGCATGCTTTGCTTTCCACATCGCTGACACATGAGTAACCTCCACACATAAACGCACCTGCACACACACACACACACACACACACACTGTAGACGGCACACTCATACGAAAAAAACAGATTTTTTGGACTGTCTTTTATTCCCAGTTGATTTAAGAAAATTTGACTCTTATACATTTTTTTGGACAACTCTTCTCTTTCTGGTAAATTTTTATAATTCTATTGCATAGCTTAACAAGTTTGTAATTAGTATATCCTTAATTTTTCTGACCTTTAAAATGAATGGCAGTAATAATAATAACAACACTCCTACATAAGGAGAAGATACATTTACTACTGCTTTCAATGTATGCTGGTTTTATGTAATGTTGTATTTGTTTGTTTCAGACCTCGAAGTTTGGATCCAGGAATGATGTCCAACCTTTGTTGAGTTCTAGTTCCAAGTTGGAAAACCAATGAGATTTGCTAATTACTACGCTTTCGATTTTATTATTATAAAATTGACTATGAACTAGAGAATTTGAACCTCCAGGTACAACAAGAACACAACATGGCATTCCAATTGATTTTGTGACTTTGAATTAAAAAATCTGACTTTGAAGTGCAAAAACAGAACACAATCTAAGCACATACTGTAGCTTACCACAGAGACACATAGGAAATGATGTACTGTCACTTTGCACTCATTAAAATAATTCGTTTTTGCTATTTTTAGCTAATTGGTTGTAGTACGGGCTTCCTTTGTCTCGGAAGTTGGACTTTCCAAAAGTTGGAGTTTTCATACTCTGTTTGGTTCCCCGTGTCTTAGGTTTATGTGCAACATATTACTCAATGAAGAGCAAGACTCAAGTGCACTGAAATGTGCACTTGTGTCCTTGGTATAAGCAGCGAATGGGAAACTCACAACATTTAAATCTAAGCACTACATTTTAACATTAAATCAAGTGCTCATTTATTTATCAATTCAAGAAACAGCATTAGGATGTTTCTGATTCATAGGGATCAAGGCACAATTAATTTCATGATTTATCATATTTAAACTTTAGTCATAAAATAATTCGTTTTTGCTATTTTTAGCTAATTGGTTGTAGTACGGGCTTCCTTTGTCTCGGAAGTTGGACTTTCCAAAAGTTGGAGTTTTCATACTCTGTTTGGTTCCCCGTGTCTTAGGTTTATGTGCAACATATTACTCAATACCAGCAAAGTATGCAGTTTTAGCAGACAGAACACCAGCAACATTTACAAATAGAAACTTCACTGGGATAGAAAGCCAATGTATAAACGGCCAGCATGACAAACTCAGAGATGGCTTCTGTGGGAGTCCATTATTTGGGCCTAAAGATGTTAAAGGGGTCATTTATTCCTCAGCAAATATACAACAAAATCAAAATTCATAACGCTTCGTTTGCTAGAACATGCCAGTCAATACATGATCTATTTCTGGATATTTTTACCCGAAGGTTTTATAGGGCTGGGATGGGATGTATTCATGTCTTTTGTCCTCCTGAGGGGTACTGGGTAAACTTTGGGCAGGAATGTGAGGAAATTGAAGTGGACACTCAAGGCATGTGGGTCAGTGAATTGAAGCAGTGATCAGGAGATAATTTTTTGTGATGGCTGCAATGCAAAGGGTTGTTGAAGGATGAAGGGATATTGCGAGACACTACAAGGCAGGAATGAAGATTATGACAACATAGCAGAGAACCTTCTTTATGTCTGGTGCTGTGGTCAGTGAGTCCAATATGAAAGAAAATATCCATGTAATAACTTGTTAGGTTCATAATTGATTTTAGCTTTTCAAGGATTACCTTTATGATTCAAGATGAGTAATTTAATAACACATGAATTATCTTGATTTTATAAAACAGATAGAGGGTCTTTTATAAGTATTATCTAAAGCTTGTCACATTTTCTCACATGACAAACACTTCCAGATATGGCTTGGGGGATTTCATGTAATAGATCAACACAAAGTAGTGCATAATTGTAAAGTGGAAGGAAAATGGACTATGATGGTTTTTCTTTTTTTCCCAAATAATAATATGAAAAGTGTGGCGTGCTTGTGTATTCAACTCCCATTTTTCCACTACCCTGAAATACAAACACCTGAATTCACTGTTTTACTAAATAAAGCCCAACTGTGTCTGATTTGGTCTCAGCATAACTCCAGCTGGTATGTGAAGGCCTCTGAGGTTTGTTAGGGAGAACTAGTAAATCAGAACCATGAGGACCAAGAAATGCAGCAGACCGATCAGGTATAAAGCTGTGAAGAAGTTTCAAGAAAGTTTGGTAATGTCTGTCCACTGACAGTCTGGGCAAGAAGGTTATGTATCAGAGAAGCAGCCAAGAGTCCCATGGTAGCTTTGGATGAGCTGCATAGATCCACAGCTCAGGAGGGAGAATCTTTTGAAATGACAACTATTAGTCATGCACTCTATAAATCTGGTGTTAGTAGTAGAAAGTAGAAAGCTATTGTCAAAAGAAAGCCGTAAGAAGTCCTGATTGTGTTTGCCACAAGCCATGTAGAAGACAAACAAAACACATGACTGAAAGTGCTCTGGTCAGATGAGTCCAAAATTGGCAGAATCATGCTGTGGGGATGCTTTTCCTGGTGTGGTTTAGATTAAAGCATATTTATGTCAGAATAGTTCATTGTTTAGAGCTAACTATAACTGAGAAGCTGCTGTAAAACTTAAAACCTATGTTCACATTTACTCTCCATCAAATTCGACTGATCTTGAGATATTTCGCAAAGAAGAATGTTCAAAAATTTCAGTCTCTAGATGTGCCAAACTGGTAAAGACCTACCCCAAAAGACCTACAGCTGTAAGCTATTTAATTCAATTTCATTTTGCAAAAGAAAGATGAACAAAAACTTAATACTAATACTAAAAAATAATACTAACAGACTGCCTCTTCTATCAGATATGTTGTTGCAGTCTGCCTCTGTGTTTCTGAAAGTTCTGTCTTTGTAAAAGGGAGGAGAATCGGGTGCACTGTGATTTTTCACAGCTCTCTGGTAGCTCATGTAAATAGCACTTCGGCTGTTAATTCATGCCGCTTTCCCAATATATTTCTCCTATTTGGGGAGCTTGGCAAATAAGACTGTAAATTGTTTTTTTACCCACAGACCCAAATATATTGGACATCTGATTTGCTCCTCTTCCAACAATCACATGGTACTATCTGGTCAATTCCTGTAGGTTAAAAAAACTAAAGGCTGGCTATGCTTATACAATAAGAGTAATCAGACTTTCTATAGACTTCCTGAAGTCAACAAAATGTCATGTATTGATTGGAAATTGGGTTTTCTGATATCTTTCAACAGAGTTTGTGTGAAAAATGCTGAAATTAATTATTGCTATCAGTACAGTCATATTACAGCAGCACTCACCTTGAAACCTAGCTTTTTAAGACATGTTCAGACATTTCACAGTAAATCAAAAATAGGTTAGAGTTAGGTCAGGCTTGCGCATAGAGGAAAAGTTGAATCTGCCTAACACTAATGTACAGAATGATACCTGAAAAGAGAATAACTGCTTAGTAAAAGACGGCCTTAAAATCCCCGTGGGTGCACTTTGATGGAATATTACAGCGTAATGGTTTTTCCTCGGGGTTAAGAGCGCTTTTAACATTCAAAATGCATGAAAAGAGACAGCAGAATCGCTTTTACAGATGCGTTTCGTACGCCTACTTACAGTGTCTCTGTGCTTGCTGGAAACCTCGGGAGAATATCAATGTCACTGCAGCAGATTGTGTGAGCTCTCCACTCGGTGCAGTTGCCCCTGACCGGGCAGGAGTAAGCCTGCAGCTCGGTGCTGCTGATGGGGAGAGTGATGAGGGTCAGCAGCGCGCATGTTAGCACCTGCATGCTGGAGCACAGCTGGCTGAAAGTCCCAAAGTCCGTGCTAGTTCCCCAGCTCCCAAATGACCACAGCGACATATGACCGCGGAAAGTTACAGCCTCTGGTGTGTGTTTTTTGGTGGGTGGGTATAGTCCTGAGTGCTCGGCGCGCCTTGCAGGGGCCCAGTCTGGAGCTGAGAAGGTTGGGGATGCTGCGGGGCGGACAGCCGCATCTCTGTGGTGGGTTTGGAGGTGGTCTTCAACTTAAGCAGAGGGTGGACTTACAAAGGCAGGGTTAGAATGCCCCCATCCCCGTTTCCCCTCCTTCTGTATGCTTTCGGTAAAACACGGGCTGTGCAATTGTTTTGCCCAGTGTAGCCAGTGGCGGTGTTTGCATGAACGATGTCCTGTGGGACTCCTCCTACAGCCACCCCACACAAGAAGGCTAGAATTCTATAAAAGACTGTATGTTTAGGGTTGTTGGCCTGCTGGACAGTGAACCTGTTCCCCAAGTCTTATATAGACTCTAATAATTTTTTAATGCCAGGTGCCTTAACTACATTCAACTTCTGATAGGCTTCCTTTGCTGAAGAAACACATCCCCTCAGCATGATGTTGCCACTACCATGTTTCATCATAAGGGTGGCATTTTCTGCTGCTCTAAAGAGTAACAATGAACCCCTTGATTTAGGTGGATTGACATTTAGAACAGAGTTTTATTAATTTGCTGCTGCTTTGTCACAGCAGCAACACTCATGAAACACCAAAAACAAAAGTAACCTATTGTTGGTCATTATAAAGCCCAATGGCTGATGGCAGGAAGGACTTCCTGCTGTGTTCAGTCCTGCACGTTTCTTTCTTTTTTCACTTTCAAGTGATGGAATGATTCAAAGCCTAAGAAATAGATTTATAGTCTAACCCATGCTCTAAACCTCTACCCACCTTGGTCGTTTGGACTTTCCTCCCTGGTCTCTATGATGGTGTTTGTTCACCAATGTTCTCTAACAAACCTCTGAGGCCTTCACAAAACAGCTTTATTTGTACAGACACTATATTAACATCAAGTAATTAATTAATAACTGAGGGTAATTGGTTGTGATAGCTTAGATTTAAAGGGTACTGGAGTAAATGGGATTAAATGCAAATGGGCACCACACATTTCAGATAATGGAACCAATGTGTCATTTACTTTCCATATCACAGTTATGCACAACTTTGTGTTGATCTATCACATAAAATCCCACAAACATACATCCCACGAGTGGGATCATGTCTGTCAAAACGATAGTTGGATGTGTGAAAGGGAAGTTTTACAAGTTGGTAGTAAGACTTCCTAAAATATATTATTATTTTAATAATTGGTAGTAGTATTGATTTTGGGCGTTCTTTGCTTTTTTTACTTTCTGTAGCGCGCCAGCAATGGCGCAAAAAGCATCCTATTGGACAATGTAGTCCAGCTATAGCACATTCTTACACATTTCCATTGTCTAGAGCCTACACTTCCCAGCGTTCCTCGGGGATGTTGCGCTCCGTTGTTTTCCCAGCTCAGACGCGGCTAGTTCAAGTTGCCATAGCAGAGAAGCAGGAGACTCGTAGTTATCAGTGCCGAAGCAAACTCGGCCGAGCCTTCATTACAATGTATTTCTGACGCTGTTCATTTGTCTTGTTTGTTTTTATCTAGTCGTCTTGAAGTATTCTCCGAAGGTTTAATTAGTTGGCTAACGTTTGGTTAGCTAGGCGGCTAATGTTCCCTGTGGTTCCCACTTGTTGCTAACCAGTATGAGCATCCTTCACAACAATGAGCTGGACTGCGGTTTATAGACTTAAACTGTTTCAGTTATCGTCTCTTGTTATTCGGATAGCTTTCTTTCTTATCTGATTATTTAAATTAAGATGACAAAGCGTCAGTGTAGTTTTCCGATGTCATGTTTGTGTTGTGTAGCAAAAGTTCTCAACCATCCCACCCTGCTGAGTAATCTGATTAACAGTTAGCGTTTGTAGTTGTGGCCGCTGATCGTCACTCTGCGCAGTCAGCCGTTCTTCATGTGTTTTCCGCTGGATATGTCTCAAAACCATGGACACGTCCAGCGAGTCAGACTCATACGAGAGGAGGATGCGGGGACACAGGCCCAGGGGGCGTGAATCCCGCCGCAGATCTGACCGGGACAGAGCCAGAGACAGCGGGGGTGGAGACGATGGGCGAGCCGCAGATATCTCTGGCAAAATCAGCACCCTGGCAAACACCTTACAGGTACTCGTGATGAAAACACCTGCATGGATTTCACACACTTGTATTTGCATACATTATTCTGCGCTAATAACCGGTATGATAGCCTGAGGACAAAGCGATGTGAATATGTCATGTCATACATAATTAAAACTCTGTGCTTGCCTTGGCTTCTTTACACTTCAGATAAACTTTGCTTTGTGTTTATGTCGCTTATGTATCAGGACACCAGTAGGAACTTGACCAAAGTTGACAGAATGCTGGGTCAGTACAGGGAGCATGCAGATGATCAGGCTGAAGCCATGACTCTGGTGAGACACGTTTTTATTGATTTCTATCTTTTGTCCTGTAACAAAGATGCAGACTTTAACCTTTTCATGCATAGTGGTCAGACAGTTCTCAGGTATTCAGCTGTGGGGGAGTTGATAGTATTCTTGCATACAGGCTCAGTGGCCACTTTGTTAGGTACACCTGTTTAGATTTGTGGTAGCACAAATAGCGAATCAGTCAATCGTACGATAGCAGTTCAGTAAATTTAGGAACCCAGATGAGGTGAAGAGGACTTGCTGAAGTTCAAGCTGAGCATCGGAATGGAGAAGAAAGGGAATTTAAGCGATTTTGACCTTGGCATGATTGTTGGTGCCAGACAGACTGGTCTGAGTACTTCAGAAACTGCTGATCTACTGGGATTTTCAAGCACAACTCCTTACCTTGGTTGTACCAAAGGGGTTATTACCAAGGTTTGAGGACTACCATGTCTGAAAGATCAACACCTCGAGCCTTGAAACAGATGGACCACAGACAATGTCAGGTTGCATAAAAAATACTGCCTGGTCCGCTTGCTTTGATTTTACCTGCAGCATTCAGATAGTAGGACCAGAATCTGGTGTAAAAAAAAAAAAAAAATCATATGGCTCTGTCGCGGCTTGTACCAGATGTTTCAAGTCTTGTAGTGTAATAGTGGGGGATACAGCTATTGTTCCTGCAGTAAAAAAAAAAAAAAAGTATTTGTATTATTACACTGTTACTTACAGCGTTTTGTAACCAAAGCTCTGTTATTGGCAGATTATTTCAACTGTGTGAGTTACAGTTGGTGTCAGTTAGTGAGTGACACTGGAGTAAATGACCCGGCATAAAGACCTGTAGACCGGGTTTTGGAGCTAATATCAGAGTCTGGTGAGGATGATGTTAGTGGCTGTGTTTATAAATGTGTCTCAGAAAAGAAAGGATTGTGAAATGCTAGGTGTAGACTGTGTTCAAGATTATTAGGCAAGTAAGTATTTTTACCATATCATTTTTAGGCATATTTTCTAACTCCAAGCTGGATAAACTTGAATGCTTAATGGATTTAAGCCTAGCAGGCGGTGTGTGTCTGTGTAATGAGGGAGGGTGATGCTTAAGGAGGTTCTTATACCGTATAGCAAGATAGGCAGCTTCTTTAGTCAAAATGGGCCAACAAAGAGATTTAACTGACTCTGAAAAGTCAAAACGCAGCACTCTTCAAATTGCTGAGATACTGGGGCGTGATCACAGAACCATCAAACATTTTGTTGCAAATATTCAACAGGATCGCAAAAAAAAGATGCAAATGAACTGCCAAGGAGTTGAGAAGAATCAAGCATGAAGCTACCAGGAACCCATTATCCTGTCATATTCCACTACTGCAGCCTACATGTAGTACCTAGAAGTACAAGATGTTCAGTGATCAGAGACATGGCCAAGGTAAGGAAGCCTGAAACCCGACCACCACTGAACCAGACACATAAGCTGAAGCGTCTAGACTGGGCCAGAAAATATCTAAAGACTGAAAAGTTTTCAAAGGTGTTATGGACTAATGAAATGAGAGCGACTCTTGACGGACCAGATGGATGGGCCCGTGGCTGGATCAGTAACGAGCACAGAGCTCCACTTCCTCAGACGCCAGCAATGTGGAGGTGGGGTACTGGGATGGGCTGGTGTTATTAAAGATGAGCAGGTTGGACCTTTTCGGGTTGAAGATGGGCTCAAAATCAACTCCCAAAGCTGGACACTTTCTTCAAGCAGTTGTGCAAGAAGAAGTCTGCATCTTTCAACAAGACAATGATTTTAATGCAGGAAGATGCACCAACCCATGCATCCAAGTCCTCCTCTGCGTGGCTAGCCAGTAAGGGCGTTAAAGATGAAAGGCTTATCTTGTCTGGGAGGCTGTGGTCGCTGCCGCACAAAGAGTTGATCGTCAACAGATCAAGAAGCTGTCAGACTACATGAACGGAAGGCTGTCATTTTTATTGGAAAGAAAGGTGGCTATTCTGGTCACGGATTTTTTTTCATTTTCAAATGTCAGAAGTGTTTATCTGAAAGTTTTGAATTGTTTGTTTATAATTCTCGCTTAAAGAAAGTGTGTTTTTCATTTAGCTGCGGAATAATTCTGCACAATAATAGTTGCTCAGGAACTGTGCGCTCCTAAGAAAGCCAACAGCTCACATTTTCCTTCTTAAACATTCCTGTTGGAGGTTCAGTAACATTGTGGATTAACCAAAAGCACTGTAGTTGGTGATTAGTAATTGTGCACACAGTGTAGTGATGTTGGGCTTGAGGATTTTTCAGGAGCTCAGGGACGAAACAAAGCAGAATATCCAATATCTGGAGGCTCAGAAGGAGCCTGTCTCAGTGTGAGAACCAAACTGATCTGAGTCCATTCTAATGCCGTTTAGCCGTTCTTGCATGTAGTTATCTCATTATTTATTCAGCTCCCATCATTCATTTTCAACCCCCTCTCTTCTATATTACACTATCCCATTCTCATCTGCAGTTATTTCGTTTAGGATGCATGTTCTGTCTGTTTTGTTTAATCACTTCGGTTTTTTGCGGCCCACACAGCTAACTAGAGTGATTTTTGTCTTTGTGATTGTCAGTAATGCGTGTTATCTTTTTTTTTTTGCTCTCTGTCAGCTCAGGGAGAGCTTAGAGGATTCAATCAATCAGCTGCAGACACAGAGGCTGAGCAGAACCAACAAGGTCCGCAGTTCCTCGGCCTCTACCCTGCACACCAGTGACCTGGAGGCCTGCTCAGCATCAGGTGGGGTAAATAATAGATATAACAGAATGTGATTTTTATTTCTCTGCCATTTTGTTTGTCTTTTAGTTTAGCTGAAATTAGTTCTGATTACCCAACTTAAAATTTTATTATAGCAAAACCATTTGTTTGTGTTTTCAGAGGGCCAGCGCTTCTATCCTACCTCTCCACTCAGGGATTACACTGGCAGTCCAAGAAGGAGGAGAAGGTCTCAGTCTGCTGGGGTTCGCTTCAAGGATTCCGACCTGGCAGCAGATAATGTAAGGAAAAACAAGCCAATAACTTGATTACTCACTTATTGCTTTGTAGTTTCATAAAGCTGCCACAAGAGGGCACACTCAGTCAGCAACATAGACGCTTGTGTTCTGCTGGTGTTGAGATTAAAAGGTTTTTTCTTTCTATTTCATTCAGATTATATATTATCTATGTTAGATTTTGCTTCTCAGATTTGTAAAATGTATGAGGAATTGTGATTGTGATGCATTTGGACCAGTTTGTCATGCTTTGTGCTGAGTATGGACACGTCTGTGGCTGTCTCATAGATTCATACGGTGCATCAGACGCTGCGGGATCTGCGCTGTGACCAGCAGAGGCTGTCAGATGACCTGGATAAAGAAATCCTCCGGAGGAATCGGTATCTGGTGGTTTTAACTCCGTTCTACTCAACACAGCAGTTCGTTCACGACTGAATTTACCAGACGGTGTCTTTATATTGGCAAATACAGAAGTTGTTTTATTTTTTTTTATTGAAATAGTCTCATTCAATTACCCTAATTTAGTAATTAGTGAAAGAGAAAAAAAAATGTAGATTTGAAAAGCTTGTAATACATAGTAAAACATTTTTCTTCTCTTGAAGTCTTTAATGAATGCTCATTGTACGAGGCTCTATTCACAAACTGCTGCTGCATATTAACTAGACTAATGGCTGTTTGAAGCTGTAAGAGAAAGATCGTTCACTGTTTATTAAATCCAAACACTAAATGACTGCTTAATTCAATTCAAAGGTAGAGTTGGAGTGTTTAAATGGGGCTTTACTAATCTACAGGCTTTCAAAGTAGTCTGGAAAAGTATGGAGGTTAAGTGTTTTTCCAGGTTTAGAGAAGTTTGGAATATAATGAATGGAAAAACCTTTGCATTTCCAGACTTTGTTTCCCATCTCTGTCTAAAAATATCCTTCCTCCCGTTTTTGCTTTCTTTCTTCCTGCCTTCCATCCATTCTTTTCCCCTCCATTTCTTCTTTCCTTTCTGTCCTCTCTACCTCCTTTGTCTTTTTCTTCCCTTCTGTTGTTTTCATCCCTTTGTAGCTCTCTTCCTTCTTTTCTCCCTCACCGTGCTTCCTTCCTTCCTCACCATCCTTTCTTCCTTTTGTCCTCGTTCCCTATCTTTCTTCCTTCCTCTCTCCTTGTCTTTCTTGTTTTCTCCCTCATGCAGCTCTGTTCTTTCTTTCTTTTGAAGGTTAACATATAATTTTTGAGCAAGTATTTTGAAGGTTAATATATTTCAAGTGTTATTCCTTCAAACTCTGAACATTGCCAATATATTTAGCTAGTTGGATGGAGTCTAACCGCCTTAAATGTGTTTTATTTCTCTTTTTTCTGGATATTTTGCAGGCCGTGCAGGAACCCCTTCTTTAAACTCCTTGTCTGTTGTTTTTGTAGCTGAGACCAATCATGCGTAGACTGATTTTTTATTTTCATGTTCGTCGTGCTTAAGGTCTCACTTCAATCTCTAAATCTTTGTGTCTTATGTCTTTACACAACAAAGTTGGTTGAAATTAGAAGAGAGGGAGCAGAGTCAGACGGCAGCAGATCATTCCCCCAACATAAATTAGAGCTTGACATTTTGCAGTTATTAAAAAAAAAAAGAAATCTGTCATCCCTCGTGCTGCTGACCAGAACAAATTGATCCCATCGTATTTCAACATCCGAAGCCGAGTAATTATTTTTCCGCCGCTTCAGATTATGCCTTTACATTTATATTGATTGGGTCAGGAAAAAAGATCTCGGAGGTGCATGAGGATTATCTTGGTCTGTTTTCTGTTGTGCAGGTTTGATATTGACACCAGGCAGGCGATGGAGAATCTCACGGACCACATGACGGCTTCCCAAAGGCAGGACTCGGTGGGTTGCAGCTGCAGACTTCATTTCCAGTACTTCGTGGGGGTGGTTTCTAGCCTTTAGTTGAAGGACATCATATAGATAATATTATCAGATGTAAACTGATGTGTTAAAATGTATTAAATGGAAATGTTTTCTTTTTGACTAGAAAAAGCTTGGAACCCTCATGGTGTAAATAAATATTTCACTCTAATTTCCAAACACATCCCCATCATCATCAGCGCAGTGGCAAATACGCTGCTCCAAATGACAGCCAATATGTGTAATACTCTGTTATCTCGTCCTGTCTGTGGACGTGACGAGATAAAGGTATTACCTGTCCTTTACCGGAGGATGTTCTGCTTCCTGATTAGACAGGGAATCGTAGCGAAGGCGGATGCATCACGTCCAACCAGTCATCGGAGAGAGTTGTTTTTTTTTCTTCCTTCATTCCCACACCTTAATTTCCCATTGTCTCATTAATCACGTCCTGACGCCCGCTCCGCACTGGCAGTGTTTGCGTGACCCGAGGCGTCCTCATTCTTCTTCCGCAGGTGTCAACTCGCGTGGAGAGACGTCTGCAGGAGCTAGAGAGAGAGATGCAGGCCGAGCAGAGGAGCAATGAAAGAGAGAGAAGGCCAGAGAGGCGGGTGGCTGGGGCCGACAACCAGCAGGAGGTGACCCTCTTTCTCTTACCACTCATCTGCAGACGTCCCTCTGTCACACACCCTTTCAGTGACACATATAATCTGTGTCATTAAAAAGAGCTCATAGTGATCATAAAACCAGCACCACACGGTTTCAGTGTCGAGATGTGCAACGAGACTCAAACAAAGTTAAAACGCACAAAATAGCCTAAACTAGACCTTGCAGTGCCTTTGAAAACGTCTTAAGGTCGCAAGCTTCAATATATTTTAATAGAACATCTGTGATAGACCAATACAAAGTGGTGCATAAATGTAAAGAAGAAGGAAAATGAAAAGTTTAAAGCTGAGTTACGTTAGGATACAATATCTGAAGCTTTGAAGATCTGACGGACCTCTGTTCAATGTATCATCTGAAAATGTGAAAGAAAGGGCTCTGGATAGACGAGACCAAAAGTGTACATGGTGGCGGCAGTGTCATGGTGGGTGGTGGCAGCGTCATGGTGGGGGTAGCGTCATTGTGGGTGGTGGCAGCGTCATGGTGGGGGCAGCGTCATGGTGGAGGCAGCGTCATGGTGGGTGGTGGCAGCGTCATGGTGGAGGCAGCGTCATGGTTGTGGCAGCGTCATGGTGGGTGGTGGCAGCGTCATGGTGGGGGTAGCGTCATTGTGGGTGGTGGCAGGGTCATGGTGGGGGCAGCGTCATGGTGGTGGCAGCGTCATGGTGGAGGCAGCGTCATGGTGGAGGCAGCGTCATGGTGGTGGCAGCGTCATGGTGGGTGGTGGCAGCGTCATGTTTGGCAGCGTCATGGTTTGGGTGGGTGGCAGCGTCATGGTGGGTGGTGGCAGCGTCATGGTGGAGGCAGCGTCATGGTGGGTGGTGGCAGCGTCATGGTGGAGGCAGCGTCATGGTTGTGGCAGCGTCATGGTGGGTGGTGGTGGGTGGTGGCAGCGTCATGGTGGGTGGTGGCAGCGTCATGGTGGAGGCAGCGTCATGGAGGTGGCAGCGTCATGGTGGTGGCAGCGTCATGGTGGGTGGTGGCAGCGTCATGGTGGGGGGGCAGCGCCATGGTGGGGGCAGCGTCATGGTGGTGGCAGCGTCATGGTGGAGGCAGCGTCATGGTGGGTGTTGGCAGCGTCATGGTGGAGGCAGCGTCATGGTGGTGGCAGCGTCATGGTGGTGGCAGCGTCATGGTGGTGGCAGCGTCATGGTGGGTGGTGGTGGGTGGTGGCAGCGTCATGTGGGTGGTGGCAGCGTAGGGGGTGGTCAGCGTCATGGTGGGTGGTGGCAGCGTCATGGTGGGTGGTGGCAGCGTAATGCTGGGGCCAGCGCCATGGTGGTGGCAGCGTTATGGTGGGTGGAGGCAGCGTCATGGTGGAGGCACCGTCATGCTGGGGCCAGCGTCATGGTGGGGGCAGCGTCATGGTGGAGGCAGCGTCATGGTGGGGGCAGCGTCATGGGGGGGCAGCGTCATGGTGGGGGCAGCGTTGGTGTCGGTGTTTTACATAAAACCCACTAAAATACATTGAAGTGTGTTGTTGCAGCATGACGAAGTACTCGGAAGTTACTGTAAATCCGTTCGGTAAAGATTTACCAGGCATCCTGTTTTTAACTACGTTCAGCTAAAACACTTTAGATTTCCATTTTTTCAACTCAGGAGAGACAGTTAAACGTTCAGCGTTGTGGTGCTCTGAGATAAAAACATTATTCTGCACTGTTACGTCTGGTGGACGCACTTTGATGGTAATTTCCCCTCACAAGTCTCTGGCAAGGCCCTCTCTTCCACAGATGGAGAAATTCTGCTGATAAAAGAATCAGCACTTCACTTTGCATGATAAAGGACTTGCGGCAGCAGCGTGATTTTTTTTTACACGTTGCTAGTATTTATACAGTTTAATGAGGCTCAATTTTCCAAGAAGCCACCAGCCTTTTCGAGCTGCTGTCTCTGGGAAAGGAAGTAGCAATATAATTGCGTTTCTAAATGACAGCTGAATTATTTTTGTGATCTCTCTTGAGAAATTCTTCCTCACTCTGCAAAGGAAGTCACAGAATATTTCTTCAACCACAGTAATTAGTGTGATTAGAAATTTGAAGCAGTGAATTAGTTAATTGAGTACTTTTAAATGCAGTTTTTTTTTTGTGTTCCCACTGGCTCACCTGCACCACCTGCTCTGCCCCCCCTACCCCCACCCCACTAAAAAGCACAGCTTTGCAGTTAAAGTCATGTTGTACATAACTCTTTGGTGTGCTGGATGTAGTTTAGAAAAGACTAATTTTTTTCATTTTTATCTTTTTTTTATATCCAGACTCTGTATTTATATGGGAATGAATAGATACGAAAGGCCGTTTTCAAAGGATTATTGCCTTTACTAATGGGAAAGACGTACCCAGTCCAATCATGCCATATGCATCAACCTAGATTGAAGTTTGGACTTTGACTAGGCCAGGGGTTCTCAAACATTAAATGTATTTTTAAATGAATTAATTGTTTTAAATTACTTTTAATTACTTTAACTTCTTGGGCTGCACTTTGGCACAGCTGGTAGCACTGTTGCCTTGCAGCTAGAAGGTCCTGGGTTCGATTCCCGGCCGGGGGTCTTTTTGCATGGAGTTTGCATGTTCTCTGCGTGCATGCGTGGGTTCTCACCGGGTACTCTGGCTTCCTCCCACAGTCCAAAGACATGCCTGTTAGGCTAATTGGTCTCTCTAAATTGCCCTTAGGTGTATGAATGACTGACTGACTACTTTAACTTCATCATTTAAAAGTTATATTTAATTTTTTAATGGGACCTTATTTAATTGTATATTTCAAAATTCAATGGTTTGTTTAATTTTCTCAATAATATATTAAATAAATAAATTGTACATTTAATAATTTAATGGTACATTTGTTTATTTCATTGTACACATATTTATTTAATGGGACATTCACCGTTGTTTCTTGATATATTTATGTAATTTTGTCCCTTTTGGCCCTCCGTACGCCTCGGGGGTCTTTAAAAATAACTCTGCAAATCATTCGGAGACCCTCCACTTGGTGTCTCGTGACCCCCTGGGGCGTCCCGACCTCCGCTTTGGGAACCCCTGGACTGGGCCCCCGCAAATTTTAATTTAGCAGCCGTTTACCAAAGGGGGCAAATGCTTTATAGCAAAGGGACATAGGCTAGCTTTTTATTCCTTCATCGTGAAAGCTAAGATTCTCTGATATTAAAAGTAGTTTTATGATCTGAAAAATTCAAAAATGCCAAAGTAGAAGAGGTCCGTCATAGGCACTGTAACTACAGCTGTTTTGCGACGGTGCTTGTGGCAAGTCATGTAGGGGAGAAAGCAAACAAGAAGGTACTCTGGTCAGAAAAGACCACAGTTGAACTTTTTGGCCTACATGCGAAACGCAGTGTGTGACAGATAACTAACCCTGAAAAACTCACCATCCCTACTGAGGAGCACGGTGGCGGGAGCATCATGATGTGAGAATGCTTCCATTTCTGGCAGGGTGATTCAAAAAAACAGAGCCTGTACAAGCATATTATTGTGTTAGAATGGTCCAGTCAAAGTCCATGAGAATTTGTGGCAAGACTTAAAATATGCTAAACAAATGTCCAGCAGTCTGACGGAGCTTGAGCTATTTTCTGAAGATTAATATAAGAAACTCTGGCAAGCAACTGTATTTATGAAGCATTGCATGTCGCCATGGTTACAATTTTGACTTTTATTGAGCACATCTATTGTTGGCTAAATGTATTGCCACAAAAAAAAACTTGGCTGTATACACCAGTTTTACCCTTCAGGGTGTAGAAACGCAGCTGAAAGGGAAATTAAGCTTAAGTAATGCATGTTAAATCAATTGTAATTAGCTTTATATCATGGAGTTGACTCACAAGGGCCTTCATAATCTGTGCAACAAATGACTCCCTCTTTCCTTAGCCCCTTCGACTAAAACACGCAGAGAGACCGCTGCAATTAGGTTCACTTTACGCTGATTGGTGCTATCCACTTAGCCACAGAAATTATTCATACCATACACTGTCATGATAATGTTTGCTGATTCTTTAATTACCGAACGGTCTTCGTCTTCCGTTTTTGTCTGGCTTTATCTGTCCCCCTTTCTACATTCTCTTGGTGAGCCACAGAGGGGCACTGTGTAGTCACTTGCAGTCCAAAAGAACTTTGCAAGCAAGAGTTTGCCTGAACGTGCTCTGCGGTGATAGCAGCGACCAATTCGTCTGCCTCCCTCTACAGAGCAGTGCCCTAATGGGACACCAGCAGGGCCCCGAAGTACTGGGACATAATGCAATTGTCCAAAAAAATCCAGGGTAAATAAACAACCAAGAGGAAATGATGAGGAAAATAATCTCTTATACCACTTAAGAGTAGCAGAGGGCACATTTATTCCCCCCCCGATGGGCCCCGCTGTGATGTGAATCAAACAGATGATGAGTCACTCGGGTGGTTGTTATTGCAAGCAGGCGGTAATTCATCACCACGGCTTGCTAAGAATGCTTTGGATTGAGTGGGATCTAAGCTGTTGTTACACATCCACCATGATGCCTCTGTGTTGTGGGGGGTGGGGGGAGAGAATCAGGAATGCAGGAGCACTTCTCAACCATTGTTATGCCTTTCTTGCGTGGGTGTGTTTTTTTTTTTGTTGTAGATTTCAGGGAGGTGCCAAGTTCGAACCGATGACGGGGAGGATGCCACGACAGCAAGACTTCTACAAGCAGAGAGGGAAAAGAAGAAGGTAAAAACGCTGAGCACAGTCTTTGGGATCGGTTTCTTTGCCCGTGGCGAAGGTTTTCCCCAAAACCATTTTATTCCAACAGAAGATGTTGCCAAAGTGTTCAAAGTGCCTGAGTGTAATTGAATCTCAGGATAGACACAGCTGTTCTGTGAAGGTTTCAGAGGTTTGTTAGAAAACATTAGTGAACAAACAGCTTCACGAAGACCACGAAGCAGAGTTAGGAGTCTTTGATCATCTCATAGAGATCTGTTCTTTCCATCATCTGAAAACGGAAAGAGGACGGCACAACTGGAAACATACCAAGACATGAACGACAACCTAAAGTGAAAGGCCAGGCAAGAAGAACATTAATCAGAGAAGTAGTCCAGAGGCCCATGGTAACTCTGGAGGAGCTGCAGACATCCGCAGCTCACGTGGGGAAGTTTGATGATAGGACAACTATTAGTTGTGAACTCCACAAATCTGGCCTTTATGACACCATGGCAAGAAGATCGCTGTCACATGTAAGGTTTGTCAGAAGCCAGGTGGAGGACAAAGGAAACCTGATGAAGAATGTGCTCTGGTCAGATGAGACCAAAATTCCACTTTGGCGAAACATTGTGGTGGCGGCATCATGCTGTGGGAGCGGTTTTCCTCAGCAGCGACGGGGAAGCTGGCCAGGGTTGATGGGAGATGGATGGAGCTAAACACAGGACAGTCGTGGACAAAAACCTGTTAGATGCTGCTAAAGACTGGAGACTGGAGGCTCATCTTCCAGCAGGACAGCAACTGGAAACACACAGCCAGAGATACAATGGAAGGATTTAGATCAAAGCATATTCCTGTCGTAGTGTTGTTCACAGACACTGTCCATCCAGTCTGAATGGGTTTAATGTATTCTGTAAACAGGTAAAAGGGGGTCTATAAACCATGCTTTACAGTTATGTTACTTTGGGTTTGCATATCACATAAAATCCCTATGAAATACATGTTTGTGCTTCTAACATGACAAGGGGTATGAATACCTTTGGAAGGCACTGTGTATTGGGTACAGTCGTGGTTCCTCAACACCTTTTCTTTGTCCTGACTGATATTCTTTTCCCCTTAGATGGAGCAGGAGCTGGGGAGAGCCAGGAGATTACTGGAGCAGTCGGAGGACAGCAGGGAGTCCCTCGTTCAACAGGTTCGTTTGTGCTTCCCTCCACCTGATTAGGATCGTAGATGCACGGGGAAACGTCACAAGACGAAACAGGCTGTAGATAACCGATAACAGATAAACCTTAGTGGCAGGAGGCGTCCGGTTTGTCTGCTTACACTGCCGATGATCCCCAGGTCGAAGATATGCGCGGCGAGCTGCTGAGGACGAGGGCTGAGAAGACGGCGCTTCATAGGACACAAACGGAGGCTTCTCAGCTCAGCTCTCAGCTGCACGCCAGCCACACCGAACGTGAAGGAGGACGAGGTCAACTACAAGGGTCAGGTAAAAGGATTGTCAGTGGAAGGGAAGGCAGAGGAAAAGGGTTTGGATGCAAAGGAAACGACCGGTTTAAAGACTGACCTGTCAGCTTTGTGATTGGAAAACAGCACCTGCTTTATCCTGTGTTAGGAATTGGTTTTTATGTTTGTTAGGAAATGTTTAAACGGTATCTATGGCGTCCATGGCATCATCTATGGCATTAGCAGGATAAAATCTGAAAGTGGAATGGAAATGGCTTACAGAACATTGAATTAGGCTGTAGCATAATACTGGAGTGGAAATAAATGCTGTAACTTGAAGAAAGAGGGTGAATTTCTTCCAAATGAAATTTATTTCATTCATATCCTGTTAATGTTGATCAGAATTGGTTTGCTTAGACTGAGTCAAATAAGCCCACAACTTTTGGGGAAAATTTTATTTATTTATTTGTGTAAAGTAATTGACAGTTAAAGTCTTAAATATATTTATCTCTCTTAGGCTCAGGTTTTGGCAGTGACACAAATTGATTTATAAGGATACTTGATTTCCTTGTAGTGAAAAACAACCTCTTTTTTTTCCTCTAAATTATCCCCTAATAGTATACGGTGAGTCTGTTATATTATATATTATTGCTCTTCACAACTCAATTAGCAGACTGATTGCAATGAAAGGCGGACAAAAAGAAGCAGATCTTTGTCTTTTTTGTGTTAGAAGTCTTTATCTGTAAAGGAAGGTGTGCATACATCATCACTTTGCATCAGATAGATATGCCAACTGCTGCTAAGACAATTCCAGCGGACAGAAAGGTTTTTCAGCGCTGAGAGGTTCACTTGCACTAAGTTAGGTTTTAGGATGTCCAGAAGTGTCCAACAAGAGCCAAGACTGTCTCCTGCTGAAGAGTGTGTTTCCTCCACTGTAGTAGGAGGTGGTTATGAGTGCAAGTGCAACCACAATGAAGACAAGAATGGATCACCATCGATGGCCAGCATGAAAAAGTGCAGAAGTTATGAAGAAAAAGGTCAACGCTAAATACTGACTCCTAACATACATTTGATGTTTCATTATAAAATCCTTAAAATTTCCAAAAATGTTTTTAGTTGGTTGTCAGCGCACCCCAGAAATGAATAGAAGGCAAAAACGTGGTAATTTTACGCCACTGTTAAAACCTTTTGCCCCGACTGAATGTGTTCTGCTTTTCTGCCCAGTCCTTTCTACCATGAATTTCACCAACCTTTGAATGTGTGTCTGTGCACATGTGTGCGTAGATCACGCTAGGCTGGAGAGAGAGGTGGCTGAGCTGCGGGCCCAGCTTCACAAGGCCTCCGTCCGGGGCGAGGTCGAGGAGCTGAAGAGGGCCCTGGAGTGTAAGGAGAGAGAGAATCTACGCCTGAGTTTACAGGTCAAGGTGTGTGTCAGAGAAGCTGCTCTGGGAAGGAAATGTATGACATGTTTTTCTTTGGAAATGTGGCAGAATTTAGGGTTCTTACCAAGTCTGGAAAAGTCTGGAAACATTTTGAAGCATTTTCCAGGTCTGGGCTAAGTATGGGAAAAAAGGGTGGAAATATATTTTTTTAGAGGTTTACTCTCAAAAGTGAGTACACCCCTCACATTTTGTTAAACATTTTTTATTACCTTTTCATTGGACAGGACTGATGACATGACACTTTGATACAATGTAGTCACTGTACAGGTGGTGTAAATCTGGTGTCCTCTCAAAAATAACTCAACACACAGCCAGTAATGGCTTAACCACTGGCAACAAAAGTATGTACACCCCTACGTGAAAATGTCCAATTTGTGCCCAATCACCCATTTTCCCTCCATGGCGTCACGTGACCCGTTAGTGTGACAAGGTCTCAGGTGTGAATGGGGAGCAGGTGTGTTAGATTGGGTGTTATCGCTCTCACACTCTCACACTGGTTACTGGAAGTTCAACATGGCACCTCATGGCAAACCGCTCTCTGAGGGTCAAAAACAAAACAATGTTGCTCTACATGAAGATGGATTATGCTATGCGAAGATCGTCAACAGCCTGAAACTGAGCTTCAGCACGGTGGTCAAAACCGTTTATGGGTTTAACAGGACAGGTTCCACCCAGATCAGGTCCACTAAAGAAGTTGAATGTGTGTGCTCAGCGTCATATCCAGAGGTTGGCTTTTGAAAATAGACATATGAGAGCTGCCAGCATTGAGTGTAAATGCAGATGACATACAGATGTGGCGACTGTCCAAATAGAGGATCAGATGTCATGGTTTCTTCTTCAACTGTAATACAAATCACTTCAATGTAAATGAAACCCTAAGAGGCACTGAAACATTTAGTGTAGGTATTTCTGATTCTAGCTGGTATCAGCGATATATATGTGCAAATAAATGGCTGCATTTTAAGCATTGGCACCGCCGTCTGATCGCCCTGAAAATGTGTCTGAACTCCCACACCGACCCTGCAACAGAATAGGTGTTAGGAGATACTGTGGGTGTTTGCATGCATCACCTGGGGCTTCTCTTACGGTTTTTATACTCGGATCAAATAGATGAAAGAAATGTGTCCTTTTGGGGGTAAACAAGCAAAAATGAAGCATAGTGAGGGAAATGAGACGGATGGATTTATATGCCCTTTTTATGTCCAGGACTAATCGGTGTAAGACTAATTAGTCCTAACTAACAGTCTTATTCAGTGTAAGCACCAAAATGGCAACCAGATTGCTTGCCTCGTCTTTATACCTCAGCCAAACTTGAAACTTCAAAGTCATTTAGATTTTCTTTGGGCCACTTTTCTGAACTATATCATAAGGAACCCGGATGTTAGGATGAGGGTAAAAAGTGGGAACCTTCTCTGACCCGTCTTTGGGAACGTTTTGTCCCTGTCGTTGCTCTGCCTAGCTCCCATTTCTCTTCATCTTCTCTTAACGTCTTTTATATCTGTCCAACTAATGTCTCTCGCTTGACCTTTTTTTTTCCCAACATGGAAGGAATTATCATCCAACCTGGAAGGACGGGAACAGCAGCAGCTGCGGATTCTGGACCAGCTGAAAGACATACAGGTAATTTAAAAGAAGCGTTTTACCCAAACAGAACATTTTCTGTGGTTATATAAATTAAAAAGACGTTTAGCTTCTTCCGTATTATACTGTTATAAAAAGGTTAAGAGTTTAGAATGCAGCAGCTATAAATCATTTAGCTCTATTCCTTGAGGTGCCTCGTGGTTAAAAAAAGAAAAAAAAAAACACGGTCTCTTAATATAAAGAATGAACGTGGACTTCATTGGTAAATTCAATCATTCTTCCAGAGCCACGGGCAGACAGAGAGGAGAGAGATGGAGGCCTTGCTGCAGGAGAGCACAAGGAGCAGAAATGAATTGAAGACCAGGGCCCAAGAAGCTGTGCGCCAGTGGAGGGCAAAGTGCAGGAGGCTGGAGAAAGAGCTGGAGGATGCACAGGCTCAGGGTCGACTTCATGAAGACAAGGCCCTGCAGGTTGGTCCAAGCATCAATCACGCAGTTTTTCACAGTCAGTAGAATCGTCAGCTTTTAACACTGGGGAAAAAACATTCATTCTTTCTGTTTCATCATAACAAAAGTGACTTCAGCCAGGTCTGAAGGTTTTCTTTGGAAGGAAGGGCTTGTGTCTTGCAGCTACTACCATTGCCACGCTACTTGTTTTATAACTTAACATGGGGTGTAGAGCTTTACAATAAGCAAGTTCTGATGCACAAAATGTAATGCTGCCCAGAGGAAAACCTCAGATCTGATGGAGCTGCAGGGTTTTCTAACTGTTGGTCTGTTGTTTAATATGTGAGCACCGTCTGCTGTATTCTCCATAGGTGGACTAAGCTGTAGAGTTGCAAGACAGAATGCTTTTCCTCCAAAGAAAACATTCAGTTTCATCCACACTGACAAAACACTGGGGCTTTGTCAGTGTGGATGAAACTGTCTACAGTATCACAATATCAGTTAGTTTTGCCCCAAAACCTTCAGGTATCTGTTTGAAAGCTAAAGATGAAGGGAGATTTAATTTTTCCGCCTCACAGTGAGTTTAATCATACATTTAAATCAATAAAAGAAAAAAAAACTAGTCCAGAGCTAAATCTAAAAGAAAATCTTTCAGGTCAGCTTCCTGTTTTTACCTTCAAACGGATTTGTTAGTTTTTCAGTTGTACAGGATAAATATCATGGTTTCGTTGTTTGGCATCACATAAACCTGACTTTTTCACTTGGGTGGGTCACTGTATCTCAGTCTGTATAGTTAGGGTTGTATTCCTGCTGGAAGGTGAACCTCTATCCCTGTCTCAAGTCTTTTGCAGCCTCCTAACGGTTTTCTTTCCCAGGATTGTTACCTGCATTTAATTCCATCTATCTTCCTATTAACGTTGACCAGGACCCCTGTCATTGCTGAAGAAACAAATCCCCGCAGCATAATGCTGCCATCACCATGTTCACAAGCCGCTTTCTGGTCAACCTTTTGTTCCTTGACATTTTATTAAATGTATCCAATTGATGAAAGGAATAAAGCTGTAACCACAAAGCACTATAAGGGCACTACAGCACTGCAGAGCGGTAGATCAAAGCAAAAACAGCAGCAGCTGCTCAGTCCATGGGTGCACACAAATGGAAACCATCTGATTAGAGAAATATGTTGATCAGCAGATTCTGATGAAGATAAAACCAGGATGAAGATGGTACACAGTTACGTCTACATCACTGAATGTATTCCCACAGCGGAGCTCAGTCATTGAGACCAAAGTGGCTCATGGTTGCGTGTGTGTTGCGGAACTACAAGGTGAAAAAGGCTAAAGTGGACATGGCTTGTTCAGTATGACGTCTCTTGTTTGTTTTCTACCTCGCATGCTGGTCTTTACTGACTTCCTCACACTTTCCTCAAGGCCAGCATTAAGACCCCCCCAATATGCTGGTGTGACCCTCCCGTTCCCGTTCTGACTTACCAAACGTGAGGTGGCCTAGTGCTGTTTTCTTGATTGTTAGCCTATTCAACGTAAACGAGCACTGTGTCTGTTATTAACGCTCTAATTAAAGTTTTTCTGTTTATGTCAGGTCGGCTGCTCTTTCAGCTGTTGTATTAAATGTTTCATCCTCTTAGCTACTCAGTCCTGTTCTATGTTTCACAGCATATTGAGTCGGTGGGCCAAACCAATGATCATGTAGGCCTGCTGGCTGCAGCTAACCCAATGACTTTTCTTTGTTGCATCATCTCAGAAAGAAACTGTGGCTCATGCATGACTTTTATATTATTGATGTTCTGAGAAGCAAAGAGATCAATGATGCTATAGTCCTTCTCAAATCCAAACGTGAGTACTTCAGGCGGTGAGAGAAACATCAAATATTTCTCTGCCAGACTCTCTCTGTAGTCCTGAAATTTTGATCTAGAAAACAGTGGATAGTTTAAGACATTTTTGACACTTTACAACATATAACTAGTTACAGAGTGTTACATTTCGCCTCATATATGAAATATTTTTCTGGTTCTGTTTGTTTTTTTTTACCCAGGACCTTAGTTTTATTATGAGCCAAATATTTGCTCAGTTGGACCTTGTGGAGCACCAATAGACTGGACTGTGTGGACCCTTAAACATATGAGCATATTTCCCTCTTTTCTGTATTTATACTTTCAGTTTAGAATTTTTTCCATGTTATCAGCTCTGGATTGAGTTGCTTCTAAATGTGTTTGGGAATCAGTTCATCTTAAGAAACAAAGAGCTTTGTACCTTCAGTCATGTCTTGTTCATTTATGGGTTCAGGTGTTATTTTTACATCCCTAAACTGCTGTTGGGAGTAAAAGAAGCAGCCAAAATGCAGGATTCAGAGTTTTTTTTTTGGTTTTGTGCTCTTATGGTTTAATGGGCCTTTTTTTGCATTCCCACAGCATGATGCTTCAACCACCATGTTTCAATGAGGGATGAAACACTCAGAGTGTTTACTGTATACATTCTGAGTTTTCACCGTATGATAGGGACATCGTTAAGCTCATAAAATGTCTGTTGCTAATTTTCTTTTAGCTTTTCGTGGGAGTTTTAGCAGCTGGAGGCCGATTATTCACATCCCCTGAAGTTTTTTGAAGAGTGTTTGATGAGCGGTTTTCTGGGCTTGCCAATTCTCGGTTTGACTGGGTTGGTTAGACATAAACATGCTTTGATCTAAACCATTTCATTGTAGCTCTGGCCGTAATTTTAGGTTGCCCTGTTGGAAAGTTTTGTTTTCAGCCTCTAATGTTTTTTTGTCAGCGATGCCCTGTATTTAGACCACCTGCCAGCTTTCCTGTCCCTGTGAACGCAAAGCATCCCGCAGCATGATGCTGCCATCACCATGTTTCACCATGGGGTCAGTGTGTTCCAGGTGGCGTGCAGTTCCAGTTTTCCGCCACATGTTGCCGTTTGCATGTAAGCCAAAAAATGGATGTTGCACTCCCTCCGTGGCTTTGGGATTCTGAGCTGTGAATCTCTGCAGCTCCTCCATTTACCAGCCTTTTGGCTACTTCTCTGATCAATGCTCTTCTTGCCAGAAAGTCAGCTTAGGTGGACCTGGTGTAAACCTCTCAACAACTTTATTCCTGACCTGCTGTGGTTCATGATGCTCCTAGAGTAAAAGACCATTTATCATTTATGTTCCACTTATCCCAGTTATCCCAATCAAATGCTTTAAAGGTTATGGTTGTAACTTGGCAAAAAGTAAATAGGATTAGGGGTATGAAGTGAGTAAATGTCTGCTTTGAGAAATGCTTTAGTTAGTTCAGGGGTGGCAGTTATCTCACTATTTTATTCAGAAACAGACTGTTTGTAAATTTAGCTCCGCGTGAATCTGTGCTCCTCATACATCCCTCTGTTTCTCCACTGGTCTCACATCCCATCTCTTTTATACAACGTGAAGTCTCAGGTTTTTTCCTGACTCTGATGCTTCCATCTGTCTCACTGAAACTGAACATTGGGTCTCTGAGTATAGACATGAGGTGCTTTCAACACCCACATCTTCCACACACACTAATCAGCATAACAAGACTGCAGTATTTCCATTTTTACAGCTCTAAACGGGAAGCCACTCTGTTCTTCATAACACAGGTAAAAAGAAACTTACCTGAGATTGTCTGCATCCCTCTGAATCAAGTTGTGTTTTCTTTCTGTCTGTTTCCCATTAGTCAAACAATTGATCATGTATTTTAAAATGATCTGGAATCTTTTTATTTCTTCTAAAGACAAAAACAAATAAAAATGCATAAAGAAAAGCTAAAAAAAAAGATATAATGTGTCAGAGAAGGTGATAGATGACAAATAAAACAGGCCTAGTTTGATGCAGCATAGTTTTCTGTTTAGTTTGTTAAAGATCACGGGACTCATGTACGAAGCGTACTTACGCACAGAAACCTTGCGCGCAATATTTTACGCACAACTCTGCATGTACAGAAATGAACGTTGTGTAAAAGTGTGCAGCCACACGAACTACCTCAGTCGACAATAATAAACTAAAACTCACATAAATACACAGAAATATGTATTTTAATTCATGGAGCATCAGACCTGATGTTTTTTCATGAGTTTGAGCTTTTATGCTTTAAACACGAGCAATAAAACTAAATTACATTTAGCCTCATACAATAATCTTAAACACCTCAGAAAATGAAGGCAATAACCTCATTCGGATGTAAACTGTAAAACTTCCTGTGTTTTTGTCACCTGTAGATGGAAATGCTCATGGGTCTGCCCGCTGAGGAGCATAAAATGTATGGGATTCATCTAAGGGACACTTTCATTCTCTCTGAAAAATTAAACAGTGTCGGATAAGTAGATTCATTCCTAACAAGTCAGGTTTGATGATTCCTACGGTGAACAAGCTGTAGACAATCACACATGTCCATAAAAAGCTGCGTAAAGTTGCACGTAGTTGTGGAACGACAACAGCTTTGGAACAGGTGGAGGACATCCCTGATGGAAGACGTCAGAGGGAGTGTTTTTAAAAAAAATTTTCAGAGATCGTACTGACCTGCTGGCGCATGACGATGTATGGCTTATGGGCCGGTTTAGACTGTCCAGGGCAATTATTTTGGAGTTCTGTATGGAGCTGGCCTCAGTGTTACAGAGAGAAACCAGGAGGAACCGTGTGTCTCCGGTGCCAGTCCAAGTTCTCACTACGCTTTCAACCAGAGCTTTTTTAGATGTAGCTGGCTGATAGGTCGGGTATTTAACAGTCTTCCCTCAGCTGGACCATTCCAGCCGTATGGGTCGACCTCATCTGTTTGTTGCTCAGATATATAAAGTTGCTCAGATATATTAAACTGTGGCTCTCATTTGCCCTAATTTCTGAATGTAACCAGAGCTTTGGACTACACAGAAAAATGTATAGTACTTTGCATATGTATTCATGGGCGGGGAGCGAGTGGTCCCGGCGCACATCGTACATCTGAATTTTTGTGCAGCGCAAGTTTCAGAATTTCTCCTTACCGCCAACTTTAAGTATTTAAGCTGCACGCTCTTTCGCATATGAGGTTCCACAACACTGAAACCAACTAGACGCCAAATACTATATATATTTTTTTTGGTTTGCTATAATTCTGATTGTCTTTATGTCCAAATTCATAATAAAATTTCGGAGTGGCAGCCATCGAATCTACAAAACATGGGACAGACTTGCAACCGAGCTAGGTTGACATAAGGTCATGCCCTTGTGTCAATTGTCTAGGTTGCATTGCTAATGCATGCTCCACTGAGTGGCAACACATTCAACATGGCTGCTGTTGTTGGATCTGGAGTATAACAAGAGGATTCCAACTTACTCTCAGGACTTTGGGTCACTGTAGAGATTCTTATGACCTGCTACAAAGTATTCAGACTACAGAGTTAAACATCTGGACCGAAATCAGGTTATCAGTTAACATAGACTCTTTATGAGAATGAATCTAATGGAGTTTTGGCTCTTAATGAATTCTTTGATTATTTCCACGTTGGAAGGAATATATAACCAGCTTCAGTAAATATTAAAAACAAGAACTGGATGCACAAATTATTAAGACTTTTGTTTAACTTACACAGGGTCAAAATTATACATACAGCTTCAAATTAAAGTTAAAAATCCCTGATCAAATTGTGCCTTGACTGTGTGCTTTTTGGAAAGGTCAACAAGCTTCTGGCACAATTCTGACTTGTTGAAAGCTGTTCTCTGCGGATAAGTTCATTTTGCTAGGCTGGCATAGACCAATATTTAGGCGTTGTCCTTGTGTTTTTGATGTAGCTAACCTACTTAGCTATAGGTAAGGTCAGGACTTTCATTATTCTTGACCTACTTAATCCATTCGCAAAAAAAATGTTGGTGTGTGTTTTAGGATCATTGTCCTGTTGGAATACACAATTGTGTATTTAACAACAAAAAAGACAGCAGTTTGCACTTACCTGCTAGTCAGCTATCACTGCAGTTGGCTGTCCACCTCTAGGATATCTGCAGTAATTTGTACTTTTGAAGGCATTTATTTCTCATATTCAACTGGAACCTCCCAGTAACAGATTGTGTCAGTTTGAACAAAGCAAACAAACAAAAATCTAAACCTAAAAATCAGTTTACCTATTTGTAAACTTGATAAACTGATTCATCTGCATGTAATCTCCATCCTTTCACAGCTGCTCCACCATTGTCCTTTCATGTTCCACGTGCACATCTGTGTATCCATGTAAATCAGTTATTCCACTTTAACACACTTTTTCCTTCCACTCAACTTTTCATTGATATGCTTGGAAACAACACACTGAACAGCCAGCTTCGTTAGCAATGAGCTTTTACTATTTGCGGTCCCCATAAAGGCATAGGGCATTTTTGTTCTTATTTATTTTTCTAGTATGAGTTTCATTAAAAAAAGATGATATTCTAATTTATTGAGATGCACTCAAGGTATATGATTATTTTTTGATAAATATGGAACGTTGCATTTCCTATATGAGTTTTAAAGCAGAACTTTGTGTAATAGACCCAACGGTACTTCATTACAGCAATACATTTGCTGAGTTTGTTCCAATGGTTGGATGTGGTGGAATAATTAATAGCTGACAGTTTTCATTAGCTTAAAAAGTCACCTCCCAGTGTTTTCCAGTCCATTTATACAGAGAGAGTCACCTCCAAACTCACAGTAAGCACCGTCACGCTTCTTAAACCAGAAAGGCAGACATACAGACTCCCACCTGGCATATTCTACGTGATGCGAATTAATTACAAAATAATTTCTGCCCTCTTAATGAATTAGAGGAGAGAATCAAGTGCTCAATTAAATGATTAGGTGCTGAGCTGCTGCAAAGTCTCTGCAAATTCCAGTCAAAGCCAGAGCATTAGACTTAATCTGCCTTGAACAGACCTGACCATTGTCCCTTTATCAGAAAGCCGAGGGTTAGCATTTTCCTATCAGCTAAGAGCGGGTACTGCATGTTTCTCTCCCTCCTTCTCTCTGTCGCTCTTTCTCTTCCTCTCATCATTATTGTTAGAGCTCCTCTGCATACACGGGCTTTGTCCTTCTTCTCTTCATTTGTCATTACTCATTTCCCTTTTTTCCAGTCACCCACTGCCCCTTCATCACACACACACATACTTGTCTCCTCCTCTCTCATTCGCTCTCGTTTTCTCCCTGCAGGCCTCCAGGGAAAAGGAGAGCTCCCAGGCCCAGCTCAGCCAGCAGACCGAGGCAGCCCGCAGGGAGCTCGGTGAAATACTAGGCCGTTTGGCCCAGTGCAAAGAGGAGCTCCACCGCAAGGACGTGGAGCTGTCGGAGACTCAGCAGCGCCAGTTGTTGCTGCAGCAGGAGATCCAGGAGGTGTGTGGTTCAACATCTAGGAAATAGCTTTAGGTTTGTGTAATCAACAGGGAATCAAAACCTTCATCAGAAGTCTGAAAACTTCTCAGAGGAGAATACACTGGCTCACTGTTAAACTGGACTGTGCATTTTGAAAGTTCCTGCGCTGATAAGTCTGGTTTTTGATTGAAGGATTTTTCACACAACATGGAAAACAAGTTATTTTCCATACAAGATTTGTATTTCCAAAATGTATTCCCTGTACCATATTCTAAAAGTCCATCCATCCATCCATCCATCCATCCATCCATCCATCCATCCATCCATCCATCCATCCATCCATCCATCCATCCGTTTGTGTTCTGTTTAAGTCCGTCCTTCATCCTTTCCTGTAGCCAGACCACTTTTAAAATATCAGCCATAAATCAGAGTAAACATTTGTATTCACATTTTAAAAATGTGTTAAATCTTTGGATAAATGCAAGTGTTCTGAAAAGGTACTAACAACAATCTTAACCCAAGGTGAGGGAGGCCTCAGCTGCCTTGGAGCAGGATGCTCGGTGTCAGACCTCCATCCAAGCGAGACTAAGAGAAGAGAACCAGAGACTGGAAGAACAAGCCGACAGTCAAGCCCGTCGTCTCCAGAGGGACCAGGGCGCTCAGGCCGAGCTCCAGGCCGCCTTAAAGCAGATGACCACCTCACACGCACAGCTGTCCCAGCGATTGGCCGAGGAGGTGAGTGCCAGAAAGGAGTTTCAGAAGAGCTCTTTGGAACTTCAGGCCAAGCTAACGTTGCTGCAGGAGGAACGCTCTGCTCTGAGCCAGCAGCTGCAGCTCGAGAGAGAGGTCCATCAGAAGGAACTGGAAAACATGAAAGCCACCATCAAAGACGAGAAGACGAAGAAGGACCGGGAAGTGCAGGAAATGCTCAAACTCTGCCGACAGGAAAAAGATGAAATAAAGGCACAACTAAGAGAAGTTAAGGTAGGAGCTTTCATAGAAACGTCTGTGCTAGAACCTGAAAATGGTGAGGTAGGTTTTTTTAAACTGCCGCTGTGAGCAACCAGTAACTGCTTTCATCCTTTTTCGTTCCATGTTTGCTACTGAAATAGAAGAAAAGGTCATCCTTACATGTGGATTAGAAAAGATGAACTTTGCTTTGAAAACGCTCTCATACCCTTTGAACTCTTCCTCACTCAACAATGTTACAACTTCAAACTTTAGTGTATTGTTTTGGGATTTTATGTGTAACATCGGAGGAAAATGAGACAGTATTTTTCAGAAATAAAAGTCTAAAATGTCCGCCGTGCATACTGAATGTTAATAGCAATTTAATGACTGCAAACGTATCAAAACATGTCCGTCCACCTAAACTGACAGAGTAGGCACAAAGAACTTTAATCAGAGAAGCAAACCAGTGGCCCATGGTAACTCTGCAGGAGCTGCACATATCATGATTTGCCAGCAATAATGAAAGGAGTAAAGCAAAAATATGGAAAAAGTTGTAAAATACCTGTTAAAGACTGCAAAACATTTGACCCTGGGGTAGAAGTTCCTCTTCCAGCAGGACAACGACCTTATTCTGCCACAGCTACAATGTAGTGGTCAACCAAAGCATATTCGTGTGTTAGAATGGCCTAGTCAAAGTTCAGCTTGTTAATTTGTATGTTTTCAAGCTGCAGTTCTGCTGGTGATACCACTGGGTGGAGCAATATCATCTTTCTCTCTCTAATTCGCATGTCCATGCCAAGCCGCCCTATAAAAGCTACATATTTAGTCTGCTCTCAAAAAGGTGGTGGTAATCTCTTGATCTGACTCTTGTTAGTACAATTATGTAGTATTTCTTATGAAATGCTGATCAAATCCTCTTAAAATCTCCCATCGCCCCTTTCAGAGACATTGCTGATCTCTGCATAATGGTTCAGGTGTAACACATGTCCCTAATTTGTGCAAATCTTCTTAAATGTTTCAAATCATAAACCAGCCATTGGGATTCTTTTCACCTCCCACCCACAGTAAGCATAGATCACCAAGTGCCACACGCCTATTAACGTCTAGAATATATTATTGGCTCACATTAAACATCTGGGATATTTCTGACCCAGTGACACACAGAAGAAATTCTCATTTAAAGTAATTTCCTCCATTGGCTCGAGCTTTGTCCTCTGAATACAACCAAGGATTGCTGAGCTCTTAATGGCATGTGGTGCCCCGCGGATCTTCGGGGCCGCACCACAGCTCCAAGCGTGAATATTTTAAAACCCACATATCAGACCTCAGAGTCTCATCAAGCCCGTGCTGGAGATAGCGGGGTTCTGCCTAGCTCACTCCCCAGAACCCAGCCGTCCCTCCCCGTGTTCAATATCTCCAATGATGAGCCCCCCTGGGTAGACCGTCTCTTAAGGGGCATGGTCCTCCCTGATATGCTTGAGTTTAGCCCATTAGTTGTGCTGAATGGCATTAATATCTGACATAGCTCATTGTAATGGTGTCATTTCCGAGTGCGGGAAGGACAAGGGCATTTGCTGAAATATTTTTAAAAACTTGCCTGAGGGTGCACCAGATGTCCCAAAGAACCTCCCTGCAACCCCCCACCCACCCCCACACACACCCCGATACTCATACAGCATAGCCAGAAGCCTGTATTGCAATTGTGACACAGTCAGCTGCCAGAAAAAGCGTAAAATATTCAAATTTTTTGTCCTCTCATGTCTGATTTCTTTTCCAGTCTTGCTGCCTCTCTCTATTAATCCTTTTCTTTTTGTTTCCCTTCAATTCTAGCTCCCCTGTTTTTTTTCTCTCTGTTTCGTGTTGCTCCTGTCTCTTCCTGTCCTTTGTTTTTCATAACGCTTTCATTTGTTTGAAAGTGCAGTGCTGCTATTCGTTCTACAAAACTCCTTTCTGCAGCTTTCCTTTGTGGAACTTTTCAGGAATGGGTGGACAGGCAGAGAGTCTAGGAAACGAGTAACACTTTGGAAATATATTCTTACTCTTTGACCTTTTAACGACCACCAACCTCAGTGTATTTCTTGGTTAGGGGTGGGGGGGGCTCATATGATAGACCAACACAAAGTAGAGCAGTTGTGAAGTTGGAAGGAAAAACGTGTTTTTCTAATGAATGAAGACACATTTATAGCCTAAGCTGAATCGCAGTGATTTCACAAATAGAAATATGAACAATGTCCTAGTGAATGTATTTAGGTCCTCTTGAGTCAATGCTGTGTAGGACAACCTTTTGCTGAATTTACAGCTGCAAGGCTTTGGGGGTATACATCTACCAGCTTTGTACATCATGAGGACCGCATTTTTGCCCATACGTCTTTACAAAATACACTCTATTGTCAAAAGTGTTGGGTCAGTTTCCTTTACACAGACAAGAACTTTAAAAACATCAAATTTTCTTTACCCTGCAACTGTTTCAGCTCTTCTGGTAAGGCTTCCCACAGGGTTTAGCAGTTAGTTTATTGGAAATCTTGATCATTCTTCTAGAAGCACATTTTTGAGGTCAGACACTGATGTAAAACGAGTAGGCCTGGGTAGCAGTCTCGGCTCCGAATAACCACCAGAGGTGTCCTGTTCTGTTGAGATCAAGAAGATCCCTTCAGCATGATGCTGCCACCACAATGCTTCCCCACTGGGATCGTGATAATGTCCACACATGTTTTGTATATAGGCTAAAAAGTTCAGTTAATTTGAGCAACTTCTTCCCTAGATGGCACTGGGTTTAATTTATAGGGGTACCACATCAAACGGGGCTATACTTGGATGCATACCAAGTTTCTTTAGATTACATTCCTTAAAAAAAGAAAAGCATGTACAGGGGTTGGACAATGAAACTGAAACATCTGTCATTTTAGTGTGGGAGGTTTCATGGCTAAATTGGACCAGCCTGGTAGCCAGTCTTCATTGATTGCACATTGCACCAGTAAGAGCAGAGTGTGAAGGTTCAATTAGCAGGGTAAGAGCACAGTTTTGCTCAAAATATTGAAATGTACACAACATTATGGGTGACATACCAGAGTTCAAAAGAGGACAAATTGTTGGTGCACGTCTTGCTGGCGCATCTGTGACCAAGACAGCAAGTCTTTGTGATGTATCAAGAGCCACGGTATCCAGGGTGATGTCAGCATACCACCAAGAAGGACGAACCACATCCAACAGGATTAACTGTGGACGCAAGAGGAAGCTGTCTGAAAGGGATGTTCGGGTGCTAACCTGGATTGTATCCAAAAAACATAAAACCACGACTGCCCAAATCACGGCAGAATTAAATGTGCACCTCAACTCTCCTGTTTCCACCAGAACTGTCCGTCGGGAGCTCCACAGGGTCAATATACACGGCCGGGCTGCTATAGCCAAACCTTTGGTCACTCATGCCAATGCCAAACGTCGGTTTCAATGGTGCAAGGAGCGCAAATCTTGGACTGTGGACAATGTAAAACATGTATTGTTCTCTGATGAGTCCACCTTTACTGTTTTCCCCACATCCGGGAGAGTTACGGTGTGGAGAAGCCCCAAAGAAGCGTACCACCCAGACTGTTGTATGCCCAGAGTGAAGCATGGGGGTGGATCAGTGATGGTTTGGGCTGCCATATCATGGCATTCCCTTGGCCCAATACTTGTGCTAGATGGGCGCGTCACTGCCAAGGACTACCGAACCATTCTTGAGGACCATGTGCATCCAATGGTTCAAACATTGTATCCTGAAGGCGGTGCCGTGTATCAGGATGACAATGCACCAATACACACAGCAAGACTGGTGAAAGATTGGTTTGATGAACATGAAAGTGAAGTTGAACATCTCCCATGGCCTGCACAGTCACCAGATCTAAACATTATTGAGCCTCTTTGGGGTGTTTTGGAAGAGGGAGTCAGGAAACGTTTTCCTACACCAGTATCACGTAGTGACCTGGCCACTATCCTGCAAGAAGAATGGCTTAAAATCCCTCTGACCACTGTGAAGGACTTGTATCTGTCATTCCCAAGACGACTTGATGCTGTATTGGCCGCAAAAGGAGGCCCTACACCATACTAATAAATTATTGTGGTCTAAAACCAGGTGTTTCAGTTTCATTGTCCAACCCCTGTATTTCTTTCCTTCTACTTCACAATTAATATCTACTTTGCATCCCTGTAAAAGTTTGAAGACGTTCATTAAGTATGACTGCCGTAGCAACCACTGCACATGTATGTTTTAACCCTGTTGTGATCCTGAAAATTGACAGAAATTGTAAACTGCCTAAACTCGAGCTGCACAGCCTGGACAATCTTTAATGATTGCACGTTTTTACATCACGGCTCTGAAAACGCATCCCTCCCCTCGCAGGCAGATGCAGCGTCAGACAAGGAGTTGTGTGCGGCGCTGCACGTCAAGTTGGACAGGATGAAGGATGAGTGCGATAAGCTGCTGGCGCAGCTGTGCACTAAAGACGAAGCCCATTCTCTTCTCCAGAGAAAACACCAGCAACTCAAACAGGAACTGGAAGACAAAGTAAGCCAAGCTCTTCTCGTTGGGATGTGTGTGTTTTGTGTTTGTAAATGGAGTCCGTTTACAGTATTCAGGGAGGTATCGCTGTAGTATCTGCTTGGTGTTTCATTCTGAAAGCAAACATGTACAAAAATACAGACCTTTGCTTTTCGTTTCACACTCCTTGATGTCTGTTAGGATTTTCTGATCATATAAGCTTATGTATGGTTTGAAAAAGCATCTTTATCAGTGTGACCTTAAGTGTTTAGGGCAGCTCATGAAGTATTGATGGCAGTTCACCTCCTCGACACAGACCTGAGAAGTTGTATGTGTTTTTTTTTTCAGGGCAGACATGTATTGATTTGAAATTGGTTTAGTGCAGATAACAGGTTTTTATCCATGAAGCAGGTTTATTATCTCAGCGAAGTGATTCATATTCCAGAGGCAGCGCTGATTACTGAGCTTCCTCACCTCTGACATATTGATTGGCTTTGTCCTCTTGGACACCCTGAAAATAATGGCCGTACAAACCAAAAATAAAGAACGCTGCTGTATAGTGCGTTGCAATCAGTATAAATGCATGTTTAACTTTTGCTGTTGATCGTGTTTGTATTCAGCCCCCCTGCATTATTCTGCTGCAGTTACAGCTTCAGGTTATGTAGGTATGGCTCTCCCAGCTTTAGACATCTAGAGACTGAAAGCTTAGGCTTTTATTTTTACCGTTCTCATTTTTTATTTATTTATTTTTTTTCATTTTTTAAATTTTTTTATTGAAATTATTTTCCAAACAAGTGTACATCCAAACCTTTTTCCATTTTTTAAACATCCCCTAGACACCAACCCTGAGAAGCTGTACACACAATCTATATGTGTTTTGGACAAAACCAACTTTGCTATCCTCTATATTACAGCACTTTTCCAAACAACAATTAGGTTTTCTTGCCCATTCTTCTCCTCAAGGTCTTTGCTCAAAATCAAGATCCTAAAAAATGCAAATAATGTCAAGAATTTTAATTAAGTTATTGCTGATTTACAATAAACGAACTCTACTCTGCTGTTCTAATTAGGTGAGATTAGGGGAGCAGAGACGTGTTTCTGAGTCTGAGCTCGTGAGGCTGGAGAAGAAGCTTTTGACCATGGAAGCAGACCAAGAAACGGTCCTTACTTCTCTCGGGGAGGAACTGGATGCAGCCTGTCGTAGCCTGGCGAGGAACGGAGAAGACAAACTACAGGTATTGGTTTTAGTTGTTTTGTTTTAACATTAGAGGCCAAAAAACCCTCCTAAAACACGTGCTACCATGATGCAGGATCATTTCACTTTTTAGCTTCTTCAATCCAACGATTGTATGTTGGATACCTTAGAAAAGTCTTAATGAAAGTAACCAGAGATAAATAAACTTTTATCCCAGTAACCTGTCATGCTGACCAGTCATTGCTAGTCAGCGTTCAGCAAAAGCAGTGAAGATAAAAACAAGTGTGAAAAGGTCAGATGTGCAATCCATCTCTGCAGTGTGTTTCATTTGAAATCTCTAACAGGCATCATTCTGTTTGAGAATGCAGGAAAAATATTTTGGAGGGGATTGCTTTGGATACCGATGAGAGAAATTCCTGTACAAAAGTTTGATTATGCCTCTTGTGTATTTTTGGTTAGACGCCCAAAACTGTAACTGTGAAATATGTGGGCTCATTTAATTACTCCCAGGTGGAGTTTCAAGCTATTTTTGGTCTGAAAATCACATAAGCATGCTTTGTTGGGATGACTTCTGATTTGCTGGATGTGCTGTTTCTTTGCTCGATGAGACACAATGTCCTGTTGAAATATAACACACTCCTCCAGTGTTGGTACCCTTGTGCCCTGAAATAAACCTTATAGCGCAGTACCGTAATGTCACATCAGACGTCTCTTTGCACAGTCTCTCTAGATGTCCAGATTCCTGCGGCCTCTCTTATGTTTCTGTTAGGATCACTCAGATGTTTGCTACAGGATTCGGGGTACTGATACGCCCCTGCGTCAGTTTTGTTTCAAACATTCGGTTTATGATGCCTTTCTCTCTAACAGTTGTTTCTGGGGCCTTAGGGAGAGGCCCAGACCATCACAGATCCTCCACATGCTTACCACTGGGCACGAGGTTCTAATCCGAATATACATTCTTTATTTTCACTCCAGAAGTGTTTGGTGATTAAAAAGTCTCATCGGTCCAGAGGACACATCTGCAGTTGAAGGCCCAGTAGAATTTTAGCAAACTTCCTGTTTGCATTTTTTGGCTGTAGGATAAAAGGACAGTTTCTTTTCCCTGGTATCACAAACTACCTGTTAGCATCTAGATCGCGTCTAATGGTTGCTATGGGGATCTAGATCCAGGGGATTTTCGAGGCCTCCACCTCTGTCTTCTGGAGTTTCTGACATAGGAAATGAGACTGAATTATGTTAAATGCACTAGAGAAATGTCTGATCATCAGTAGCCCCTAGATGTCGTCTCTTCAGATGGTCACGCACAGCACTTCTGGTTCACAAGGAAACCTTTGGGAGCATCCAAACCTCCTGTTTTTCCTCACCTAACTTGCAGCACTCCTATACTTCTGACTGCTTTACACTTCAAGAGTTTTTATAACCTGGCTCATTTAACACTGACTCAGGCACTTTATCTGCCATGCTTGTTTTGAAATGCTCCGACGAAAGATAAGGAATGAACTTGGCTGGCTAATGAAAGCCAGACAAAATCGACAAAAACGATTAAAAACAGTTTATATAATAATATGCAAAGCACACAGTACAGTTCTGTCCTCAAGGACCATAAAGCAGCACGCTAAAGCAAAAAAATAAGCAGGAGGCACGATGCTACTGCTATCAGAACAATGGCCAGGACGTCATATCAACACACAATAAATTCATGTCTAAAATAAGGTTTGTTGTCATTTTAGCATTATTTGAAGCTTACCGCTTTGGTGTGTTCGTCGTTTCCATAGGCAGAAGGAACTGACCCGTTAATTAGATGAAGTCTTTCAGCAAATTCTTCTCGATGCTGGAGGAGGTTGCTGAAGAACTGGTCCTTGAAGTGCTTCATGCAAACAAAGAGACATTCCCCACTGATGTGGGTAAATTTCCATGAAAAATGAACTTCGAAGAGGTTCTAAAGCTGGTGGACGGTGTAATGAAATGTGTGGGTTAATAAACCCAACCGAACATTTAGACTTATCCACTTGCAGCTTCGGTGTATTTGAGCTTGGGCTACAAAATCACAGCGAGAAATAAAAAATGCGGATACATGAAATTGGTAGTTGGAAGTCCATGACTTTATTTAGCTGTAACGCAGAAAATACTGTGAAGTAATAATTAAAAAAAACGTAACAGAAAATAGAGAAAACTGAATCGACTGAAAATGTTTCACCCAAACAGTATATAAAGATATCTACACAGCACCTGGAGAGACTCAACTTCTCCACACTCCTACAGACTCCACGTACACAACAAAATGTATTTAAGGGCTAAAAAAGTGAGTTTTGCATGACATGTCCCCTTAAGGGAATTTGTACATAACATGCCAAAAGTGTGGAAGGAGCCTTCTGCAATAAGGCTTTCCAAACTGGTTCAGTCGTTTTATTTTGATGACATAATCATTGATCTAGCACTGATAACTGTTTGTATAAGACAGCACACATACATCTTCCCCTAGTGATGCTTCTAACATTATTGCTTTGCACATGTTGCCCTGCAGAACTATTAGCAGAGAAACACACTCATATTTACACGGTACTCACACCTCCCTGCTTGCACCTAGTGTTCCAACCCTGCTGAAAGCTAATGAAGCCAGCCTGTTCTTATCTGTGGTTATAGATTTCCCGGTCTGGTCCAGTGGTGATGGCAGTCAGACGGGCGAGCTAACACCTTGCGTCATCTCTAATCCATCATGGTGAAAAGAAGTCAATCCTAATAGTGATCAACTTAATAAGGGGTATCATTACCACTAAAGGGGTTTATTAGGAGTACATTTCCCCTTTAGAGCCTCTATTCGGTCACTGTAGAGGTGCTATAACAACGATGCATAGAACACTGGAAAGTCACCAAAAAGTGAATGAGGGAAGTAGTGGGGATTCAGTACATGATAGATGATTTATAATGAGCTGAAGAATTGTTTCAGTGTGCTAGGAAAATCTTTCTGATTTGAAAAGAAAAATCAGATTTATGTTTGAGTGTTGTCTCGTTTGGTATGATGAAGTTTGGTGCTGCAGAATCGCAGGGTCAACTTTTAAATCTCCACATCATGTTTATTGTTTTCTTTTTACGTTTTCTTGAGTGTTGGTTGCGGCGCTGGTGGTGTAGGGGTTAAGCGCGCGACCATGTGCAGAGGCTATAGTCCTCGATGCCCATACCTTATACAGTCCTCGAGTCCCGGACCCTGTGACCTTTGCCAAATGTCTCCCCCTCTCTTTGCCCTCTTTCCTGTCTTATCTACTGTCGAAAAATGAAAAATACAGGCCTCTAGTGCCGCAAAAAAAAAAGTTTTCTCCAGTGTTAGTGATGCACGTTTTCATACTTTGAGTCTGATGGGTTCTCATTGGACCAGCTAATATGTACTACAGTCAGACAGACCATAATATAACTGTCTTTTCTGAGGGTAAAGGGGAGCTTTGCATACATCCGGGGAGTTGTTTTTTGCACTAATAAAACGTAGTGTGATATTAAAAAGAACACAAGAATTGGCTTTCTTTGCACAATTGTAGATGATTGAAAGATAAGCAGCCTACTGTCAGGCGCTTTAAATTCCAAAATGAAAGGTATCATAGAAAAGACAGTGAATGCTCTCTTGATTGTGTGAGACTGCTCAACAACATGATGGCGTTTTGTGAAAAATCCACCCATCCATTCATTTATTAAACCTGTTCAATCCATACAGGGTCACAGGGGGCTCAGATGGTGAGAGACGGGGCACACCCTGCACAGTTTGTCAGTCCATGACAGGTTCTAGGTGTAATAATAAAGTAAAACAGTCTGTCATACACCAGTAGCTGTCTATCCACAAGGAGAGCGTTAGGCATGGTAACTGGGGGAGCCGAGGAGATCAACAGCTCAGGTGTAAAAATAAATTAAGGTAACTTTTAACCCCTGCAGTCAAAAAAATCGGGGTTTTTATGATATGGCAAGAAGAAAAGAGCAAAAAAAAGACCTTTTGATAACCATGTGGGGGAAAACATAAACAGTGGAAAAAAAGGGGCCCTGCCCCAGCGAGACCAAAAACTGAAAATTTTTTGGCCTTCAAGTAAAATGGTATGTGAGGGCAAAACTACCGGATATTACCCTGAACACACAGTTTTCACAGTTAAACATGGTGGAGGCAGCATCATGATGTGGGCATGCTTTTCCTCAGTAGGTACAGGAAAGCAGGTCAGGGTGGATGGGAAGGTGGATGAAGCTAAACACAGGGCAGTGCTGAAGGAAAAGCTGTTAGGAGCTGCAAAAGAATGAAATGGGGGCGGAGGTTCACCTTCCGACAGGACAGCATCCCTAAACCTACAGCCAGAGCCACAACAAAGCTTATTCATGTGTTAGGATGACCCAGTCAAAGTCCAGACCTTAGTTTTAATCTGTGGCAAGACTGGATAGCGGATGTTCAGATAGAATATCCCTCTGGTCTAACTGGGCTGTTTTCAGATTTGAATGGGAAAATATTTACTTCTCTGTATGCCCAAACTGGTAGACACTTTCCAAAAAACGAATAAAATAAACTACATTAAAGGTCGTGGTTGTAACATGACACAATGTGCGAAAGTTCAAGAGGTGTGAATACTCTTCTAAGGCGCTGCATCATTTCATTTCATGCACCTTTTCTTACCAGCATCTGTTTTCTTTGAGTGTTCACTTTAATTTCTACTGTCTTCTTTTGTCAGATGATTAGTGAAGAGAAATGCCAAAGTGGAGATCTCTATAAAAACTTCCTTGTTTGTCATCTATACGTGCTTGTTAGTCTGAGCATTTCCCCCCCCATCTGTTTCTATCTCAACGTTCCCATCTCTTTCCATTTTCCCAGTGGGAGCTGAAACAAACATATGCCTTCCAAAATACACCACCACACTCTTCCTCACACTCTGAAGGAGGCACAAACCAGGCAGTCGTGTATTTAAATTAGAGGTGGCAAAGCCTTGGATTCCATGACAGCCCTGTTTATAAAAAAGAAAAAAAAAAAGAAATAGTGGCAATATTTTTTTCCCACTTCAAGCCCACAGACAGCACTTTCAACTCCCTGCCTACTTGTTACGTTTTACAGCACTTTCACCTTCTTTTTTGTCTGCCACAGAGCCAAACGGGCTTTGATCGTTTAGGGAAAAGTTAAGAGAGCCAAGCGAGAAGCGGAGACATGTCTCATCCTCCTACGTGGTCACATGCTCTGACGTATGGCAGTGCTGTCCCAGAGATGGGGACTTTTGCACAGCAGCGCTAGAGCAGGGATGTTGCTTGGTTTCAAATGACAGTAGGAGGAAGGCTCTTTACACCTGTGCAACAGCGTTGTTGTTTGGTACAACAGAGAGAAAATTCTGCTGTTTATCCTGTTCATCGTGGAGAAACAAGAAGTTTTAGAACAAGAAGCTTTAGTGTTTTTTATTATAATTTTGTCAATGGCTTCTCTGGTTGTTTTTTTGTTTTTTAACACAGCACAACGGAAGCCATAGAAGCCTGTTCTTTGCTTCTAGAAGCAATTTACAAATAAATACATGAATCTGCTCTTTTTTTGGCTCACTTAGTTGTTTTTAATATAAGGATTAGAATAAAAGGTAACATTCTAAAGTAAGATCAGAAAAATGTTCAATTAATGATGCAAAAATATGTGTAGGCCTATATATTAAGTTGCTTTTTTGTACACTTCTTTTATTTCTTTCTTTTACCTGTGAAAACTCAACAGTTTGTCAAAAAATACATTTGCAAATGCAGTTGCTTTCCCTCCTATTCTTTGGAAGTGAAAGGTGCATTATCTGCAATCAGCAGCAGAGCTTTTAGCATCCTGGCCATTATTGTCGCATTTAATTCGAGAGGGGGAAAAAATCGTTTAAGGGGCTATTTCCTACCCTTTGATTTTAGATGATTTTCACAAAAAAATGCAAATTTCTCTTCGATCAAAAGCTTCTACCACACTATACTGCCCCCCATTTCAGGGTCGAAAATTTACTCCTACACGACTATGTTCTTGGATTAGTGGACATCACTCAGTGACCGGGGTCAGTTGCCCCGAAAAAACTCTTGTTAATTTTTTTTTTAGGTGTGAAAAATTATGATTTTGATTAATTAAATTTATCCAAGAATTATAAATTTAAAATCATAATTAAAAAAAAAAAAAAATTTCTTAACCAAAATCTTTCTTCAAAAAGAAATCAGAGATGTCCCCCCGGTGTTGTGATTAAAGGGGCTCAAACCCCTTTAATAATTTCAAAATTAGCTATTTTCATTAATTTGATAAATTATTAACCCAAAAAAAACTAAAAGTCACTGTTTATTCAACCCTTCACCAAAGGGGGGGGAAAATTCGACCTTGTTTTGACAGATAAATATCTTGCAAAATAAACAAAAAGCTTTTCTTTAATTATAATTATAAGGTTATGAAGCCAAATAATTCTGAATACCATTATTTTGGTCCAAAAAACCCTTTACCTAACTAACAAAGCCTATTAACCAAAAGAGGATAAAAAAAGCACAAAAAAAATAATAAAAGAAAAAATGTGTTGCATTGGTGTCTATGAAAATCAAACCGCAGTTTTTTTGGACAAAAAGTGTAATTGAAATCCTCCGGGGTGCTGATGGGCTCGTTTTCCGCGTTCCCAAACGTGGGGCCCCCCTTTACCCACCTTTCCCCAAAATTGACAAAAAAAGTCAAAAAACTCTGAGGTGGGAACTCAGTGGAAAAAAATCCAGTAAAAAAAAACTGGAACAAGGAGTGGTCCGGAAGGCCAGAAGGGTTTGGGAAAAAATTTTGCCAGTTTTTGGGATTTGGATCACCGGGCAAAACCTGAAAACGCACAATTCAGCAGCGCTTGTACAGCAAATCAAACACAGCTCAGCATAAAACACTTCAATCGTATTAAAACAACAGTTTGATTTTTGGATTAACTACTGGTGATTTAAAATCCCCCTTTAAATATCCTCATCCCACCAACTTCTAAAAGCCCACCAATTTTTATAATAAAAAAAAAAAAAATTACAAAAAACTTTAACTTTCATCCCCCAGAGGGGAAAATATAAAGAACCGTTAGTCGACTGAATCAACAAGGGGAAACTCATCTGCTTTGGAAAATAAAAACCCCCCTGTGGGGTTTTTTACCCCGCGCCGGTGTCGGCTTTGGGCTTCATCGGTATTGAATCTTCTACCTTCTTTGATCAGACGATTTCCAGCTTTCAAGCTCTTCCCGGGATGGCCTTGTGGAGAAAAAAATTCCCTGTGAGCTTTTTTCTCTCCTAAAAGTTCCCCCATTGCGTCGTCCCAGACCGCGGAAATGGGCAAGAAAACTTTTTTTTCGGGCGGATTTATAAAACCCCGGGGACCGTCAAGCTGCGGGGTCGTTGACTGCGCATGTCCAAATTTTAAAAAGGTGACCAAAATATCAAAAAAATTATTTTAAAAATTTTAAAAAATTTAACCCCCTGGATGGAGTTTTTCAGCAGTAGATGCCCATACCTTATACAGATTCAGCACCCAAGTTGCTAAAGTTGAAAAAAGCACAATGGAAGTACCTTCATGTTCTTTTGAGCTGCTGTGCATCTCCTTAATCTTTGGAGTGCACTCTGTGTTTTGTCTCATTGGGAAACTGTGAATTAGACTTTTTTCTTTTTATCAGGGAAGACCAAGACTAAATTTTTCCATTACTAGGGCTTAAAAGGTTGTTCAAATCTAGAGACAGAAGCACTAAGTAGGAACCCAATACGTTTTCCTCCAGCTCCTGATCATGTATTGATTTAGCGTCTGTGGGGGTTTAAAATTTGGTGATTAAAATTTGGGTTTGTTATGAGGAGGTTTGTGAAAAATATGTGGGCCTGCCGAGAAAAAAAAAATTTTGTAGTTTGGCTGGATGGAAAATTACAAAATGAAAGTGAATAGATCACAAACTATATTTGGACTTCCAGCTAAGCATCATCTAAGGTGAGTAGGGAACGTGGACACATGGGTGATTTGCAAAGGGAGTGAACGATGATAGATTGGGTCAAACCCGATTTTTTTTTTTTTTTGGGGGATTGGGTCATCCGGGGATTTATATGTAAATATATATATTTGAGAGCATGACCTCGTGTGCAGTTAATACAAGTGTGTATTGTTTCATGGGTATTGTTCAATGTTTTTGAATAAAACGAGATTGAAACTTTGAAGGTGTATTGTGGCTTTTTAACACCTGACAGTGTACGTTATAAAAACAAGTCGGTATCAGTCAAAATCAAAATCGGCAGGTAAGGCTCTTTAAAGCTTGGTGATCGGCCAGAAAACTTCAATCAGTGCACCCCTAGTTTTAAGAATTCACAATTAAATGAAAGACTAGGTTTACGATTGCATATGGGTCTTAGATCAACTACATACGTTTAAAGTAAGCTTTTATTTCGATGCCGATTAGGGTAATCTTCAACATTGTATGAAAAATAATAAACAACTTGTATTAAAGGAGAGGCTCCATGTCCACTTGCTCATTAATTTGTCTAAAACTGATAGCTGGGGAACACTCAGAGATAATTTACATTGGGGGTGGATTGGGGAGAGACAATAAAAAAGGCACAGCATGCCTTTTTTATCAGACTGCTATGTCAAGATTTTATTGTGAATCATTGTATTTGTTTTAGGTTAGGTGTAATTTAGGTTTGTTGTGTGAGCTATGTGCCTGTGTGTCTGTAAAAAGGCGTTATAAAAAAATTAAACTAAAAGTAAAAGATCTCATCCCGACCCAGTTGAACAATGTGAATTCAGCAACCTTGATCCCACTAAACACGCACTATTCAAACCGGTTTAGCATCAAAAACAACCACACCTCAGTGACTTGACAGGTCTTGTTGTTCCACAAAATCTTCCTCACGTTTTAAACTCCACAACACACGTTTTTCCACATGCCAACATAAATGCCAAGTATGAATAAGAAGCTTTAACTGAAACTGGAAAGGGACTACTGCCACCGATCAGCCATTGGTTACCATGACACTCCGGATGCAGGCTAATTGAAAAACTAACCAAGCACTCAAGCTGATTTCTTAGGCAAGTCCCCCTGCTGTTGTAGTTTTTACATCCTAAATCTACAAGGGAAGCATAACTTTGTCAATATCCTTTCCGACAAGAGCAACACAACTTTGGGTCTACATGTACAGCTAAGTCCACAATTATTCATAACCTTTGGCAACTGTATGTTCATGTGAAGTAGAATAGAAAGTTAAAGTGCCGGTTATAGGCTACATGAAATTTCTACACATTATGGCGCAACAAACTTTTGTAAACTAGATTTTTTCAGTGTTAGAATGATTTGAACATTTTTAAAGTTAGCTTGAATCCTTCTTACTTGAAATAAAATGCGACTTCATTGACATCGATTAGTTGTAAGAGATTGTGTGTGTTTTTTTTTTTTTAGGTGAAATATGCTAACTAGTTTGGAGTAGTTAGTGTCTTTTACCTCCGCAGTATGCAACACACTCTCAGTTTGGTGAAGCTGTAGGGATTTGTAACAGATCACCTGAGTTTATTTATGATTAGGACAGAGTCAAGAAAGCTAATACTTTGATCAAGTTGTTGTATATCGGTCTTGCCTTTCTGTGGGTAATGACAATGCACAGGTTAAGGTAAATAAAGCCCCCAAATTGCCTTTCTACATATCTAATTCAGTTGCATACATGACCTGATCTACAGCTAAGCCAGGCTGCTGATTGCTTGAAATGGTTGAAATACTCTAAACAAAATGGGGTTTAACTTAATGACACACACACTTCATATATGTGACGGAACCTGATGTTTCACAAAATACGCTTAAGTTTTATGTTTTTAGATTAAAATATTGAGAAATAATGAAAGCATTTGTAGATATACAAACAACACATTGTCCATGTTTCTGCTGATGCATATTTTGCGATGAATCAGTATAGAAGTATTTGGTTTTCTTGTGGCCCCCACTTTAAAACCAACCAAACCTTCTCTGAACTCGGTTTATACCAGACACAATTGCTAAATTAAATACAAGGTGCTCTAATTTACTACAGAGGGAAAAAGTATATTAAAAAAGTATATTTTCTCTAATTCTTTAATGTATAAACATGAACATGTGTTTACTGTTTCATGCAACAGAGGTAATGAATTATTGAGTGGACTGGTAACCTTCGGTTAAAATTCAGCCGAACACCTGGCTCATCCCAGCATTGACGGATTCAGGCTCTCAAATGAGTGCCATAGTTTTGCAGTTTTGCTTCTCTGTGTCTGGTTTTGTGTCCGCGCATGTCAGCAGTCATTAAGAGTTGGCAGTCGGTTTGCATTGCTGATGCTGTCAAGCTTGTCCAGGAGGGCTGGAACACAGTCCCTGAGCTCATTTTTATAAGACGCACAACCTCTGTGCAGAGGTGTGCATGCACCAGTGTGTGTGTGTGTGTAGTGTCAAATGCTGTTAAACACATGCATCACAATTAAGTTGGCAGGAGCCTGTCACTGAGGTTAAGGGGTTTCACAGCTGGCTCTTTTATTCTCTCCTCTATCCTGTTTGTCTGACCCTATTTTGTTTTTCTTGTTAAATTTTCTCCTTAAATATCTTTTGGTCTGTGTTGAAACTTTCCTATATATTCAGACTTCAGAATGAGGAGCTGGATTCTGCAAGGTGTACTAACAACAGTGGTACGGCTCATATTTGCATTTATTTTTATTCATGTTTAACAGGCGATCTCCCAGAGACCTGGATTAGTGAAAGATCCTCATCGTTGGCTCGCTGAGACAAAGGTACTTGCTTTGTATAGACTCATGCTGTGCGGATGTTTCTTTATCATTTTTATTTAGATATATTTTGCATAGAACCTAAATCAGGCTTTCCTACACAGTCTTGAAAATCTGGAAAGTGCGGAATTTGATCACTTTCCAGGTCTGGATAAGTATGGAAAAAAGAAAACTGAGTATTGAAACTGTTTGACATTCCAGCTTTTTCCTTCTTCCATTTTTAAAAGGAAAAAAAAAACTGTGTGGATACTTGAAATTCAATGGTTTTCCCACTTTTCTGTTAAATTGACATGTTTTGTCTTTTATTTGTCACATCCTGCCTTCATTTTAACAGTTTAAGCATTAGTATTTTGGTTTTTGACTTACTGACTCAATTCGCATACATTCAAAAATTTCAAAAAGCCAACTTCACAAACTGAATGTAGAACTGGACATGTGGTTCTTAAACTGGATCTAAACTGTCAAACAAGGTACTAAAATCTATATTTTTATTTCTTTTGCAAACAAAATAAAGGTACCAAAGTTAAAAAACTGTGCTCAAATAGTCTGCATCAGGGATACTGATGTTAACGCAGATATATGATGCATCCCTAGTCTACATTTAGTCTAGGATACTCCAATCCTTCTTTTGACAAAGCGTTCTCGATTTTGAAGTAAAGCAGAGCTCTAGGTTACATTATATCCTGTAAAGCACCTTCAATTGCCTTGTGTATGAATGGTGTTTTATAAATAAACTTGTCTTGACCTTTAATGACCCTAAACCAGGCTTCAAAAATCAAGAGCTATTGTAATTGTAGCACTTTTTGATTATGATTCAAACAGTTTCGAGGTTAATATTTTATGAATGCTGTTAAATTGCAGGAAAACCGTCTATGATTTTGAGTCTGTAGAGGTATGAAATGTTTAATGAAAGGTGATTAGGAACCTTGTTAAATTAGGTAAAAGCATCAGCAAGACACAAACATTTGCGTATTTTCCGCTTGAATGGCCACATGAACACTGTCTATATGCAGGGAATCCCTGGATATAGACCTTTACTTCTCCATGGATTTTATAACGAGCAGAAGTTCTGGGAAAGAAACATGTTTCCTGCCCTGACCGTGTGACTATTGTAGAAGGAAATTTCTAAATAGTTGCATGTCATTAAAATGAACCAGCCTCCTACTGGAAGCAGATGTTCGTACTAAAGTAGGATTCCGAGCTGCTAACGCTGCTGTCACGCAGCAGGATTAACTCTATAGTCTCTAATGGCTTTTCTCCATGTTTTTAGGATTTTTACAGATTTATAAAAGTGCAACTGAAGTTTTAATTTTTTTCATTTGGTCCTAATTAAAGTCAAGTTCAAATGTATTTGCGTCCTTGCAGATTTCTAGTTTTAGTTTCTGCAAGTAGTTTTTAAATGATGACCAATTTGGCCCTATGTAAAAAAATTAATAAATAAGTAATTCCCACCTGAGCCTAATACATGGTTCTGTTATCCCATGGTGGAAATAAACTGCCAACAAGCATTTGCTATAATGGGCATGGAGTCTTATACTTCACCGTGGAGCAATTTTGGCCCAATCTTTGGAGAATTGTTTAAATTCAGCCACATCGTAGGATTTTCACGCATGGACGACCTGCTTAAGGTCAATTGGATTTAGGTCCGGACTATGACTAGGCCTCACTAAACCCTTCATTTAGTTTTTTTCAACCATGCACTGCTGGTGTACTTTGGACCATTGCCTTGCTGAATAACATGTTTGACTGTCTCTGTGATGTTGTTTTACTAATATACGGTGTTAGTTTTATGCCAGATCTAATAGGACCTTCCAAAACGTTTCACTTTTGTCTTGTCATTTCATAGAATAAGTCAGTGTTTTGCCATTGAGGGTTTAGTTTCACAACTGTTATATTTATAAAAAAAACAACAATAATAATTTAAGAACATTATCTCCATAATCTTTATTTCCCACATTAAATATCCCTCCACTGCACCAGTCCTTTTATTAGTTATTTACATGAACATATTGCTTTGTCACAAAACTCATATCAAATTGGGCAAGCACACTGCATAATTTAATCAAAGCAGAACTAGGAGAGGGTGGTGAAAGAAAATACTGGTTTATAATTAGGTTGAAAGAGAAGGAAAGATGTTGTGAAAAAAACTCCAGTGAAGTGTTGATGCTAATTATCAGGCATAGAATCGGTGTGATTATTTGTGTAATTAACCCACTGCTGCTGTGTGTATGTTCCTGACTGGTGTTGTGACTGTGTAGACTGTATGTTAAAACGTCCAATCTAGTTTGATTGCTTTTCAACAACTCGTATAGAATGGTATCCGGCGAGTTATTCAAACATGATATGGACCATCTGATTAAAAGGCCAAAGCTATCGAGTGCACAGAATAAGACTCAAGCCAGCCATGAAACATAAGCAGTGGGTGAGCTTCATGCTTAGTGTGACAGTTTCTGATATAAGTAAAGACATGGAGTGCTTTGCAAACATATTTATAACCCCACAACTTTTTCCTGTTTTATCACTTTACAACCAAAAACCTTGGTATTTGGTAGTAACATAATGTAGTGCATGATTGTGAATTGGAAAGAAAATGATACACAGATTACTAAACATCTGTAAAAATAAAGATCTGAAAAGTGTGGCATGCATTTGTATTCAGCCTCCTTGAGCCAAAACTAATTTTGCTACAGGTACAGCTGCAAGTCTGTTTTGGTTTGTCTTTATCAGCTTTGCAAAAATACCTCCAGCTCAGGTTAGATTTGATGGGTGTCTGTGAACAATAATTTAAGTCTTGCCACAGATTCTCAACTGGATTAGGTTTGGACTTTGATTGGGCCATTCCAACACATGGTTAAGGTTTGATCTAAAACATTTTAATGAAGCTCTGGGTGTCTGTTTAGGACTATATTCCTTCTGGAAGATTAACCTCTATCCCAGTGTCAAGTCTTTCACAGCCTCTAACAGGTTTTCTTCCACGACTATCCTGTATTTAGTACCATTCATCTTCCTATTAACTCTAACAAGCTTCCTAGTCCCTGCTGAAGAAATACACGGCATGATTTTCCACCACCGTGATTCACCGTAGCAATAGTGGGTTCATGGTCGTGTACAGTCTCCAGTGTTTCGCGTCACGTTAGCCAGAAAGTTTAATTTTGGGTTCATCTGATCAGAAAAGCTCCTCCTACAGTGGTTGCCATGTTGTTTAACTCAGATGTTTGAAGGAAGTCAGACATCCTATCACATAAAATCCCAATCAAATACGTTGAAGTTTGGGGTTGTAATGTGAAACTGTGAAAACTTTGCAAGCACTGTATAAATATAATATAATTATCATATTCATGCAGTAATTCTGATCACTCGCACCCTCTCATATTGCCGTGATCAACGCAGCTTTGAGTCAATGAAACTGTGTACAATATTGCATTAAGATCATTTACTCGTTTAGTTGTTTATTGGTATAATTCATAACTTTACGTTTCTCAAAATATTATGGTTTTACATGAATAAAGCAAAAGAGATAATTACATTTCCTGTTATAAGATTTAATGTAACTTTATGCAGGTATGAATTAACAGGCTCATTATGCACAAACCAGAACAACTGTTACAAATTTGGGTTGATATTGTTCATTTTTTTGCATATAAATCTAAATCTAACCAGACCAAGCTGCGCTGGCTGTGTGAGGAAGTGCGAGAGCGCGACACGAAGGAGCGGCGCCTGAGGAAGCAACACCATCAGACACGGGATCAGCTGAAGGCTCTCAGGCAGAGCCGCGACTCGGAGCAGGAAACTCTCCTTCAGCGCCTGGACCAACAGGAGAGGCTGCTGTTCTCCCTCAGTACGGAGAAGAAAGGTAGTGCTTTATTAAACAAACAACACCCTTAATGATGAGTTGTTCTTACTTGGTGCGCTATGCGATAAATCAGTGGTCTGTCCATAGCCGCTCAGCTAGGGATAGCACAAAAGCAGGTGAGTATTTATCCTGTGTAGCCATCTTTAACTCTCCCCAGCTGAACTCTTTGACACAGCTGAGTCGTCCTCACATCTTTTTATTTAGTCACACTACCTACCTGTATGGGCAATAATCCCTTTAATTGGAGGCTTTCTGTCACTGCGTTTTGTTTTCATGCATGTTTTCACGCCTAAACATGTCTGACTGCGGCCTCCTGTGCCCAGTCTGTCTCCTTACCATTATGAATGTTTGATAAAGCATCCTAATGATTTTGTACTTTAGTCCTTTCTATGAATTCCATTTCTGACTGTTTTCCTAATGGGCTGTGACTGATATTGAGGCTATATTTGCCTTTCTAAAAAAAAGTTGGGGGAAATGGACCTGATGTATGTTTCATTAAGAGCTAAAAGACGCAATGAGACAGAGGCAGAGTTTGGGAGCCTTTACGAAAACAACAGTGTCACTTTTATGGTGGCTTGTAGCAATATTTTAATAATCAGATCAACAGTGTTCCAAGAATAGCCAAGGCATGGTACCTGTTTATAGTTTTCTCACAGCAGGTAATTAAACACATGCTGTTCACACCCACGGAACATATGTTTCTAATATAAAAACAACTAAAAGATGCTCTGTTTAACACAATTTCTATATGGATCTTGGTTTAAAGACTATCGGTGAGCTACAGAGATGAAATTATTTATCTTGCATGCCCTTCTGCCATCTTGTACAAGCATGGTCAAACATATATTATGGTCTTTGGCAGGTCCAAAGTTTCAGTGTTCCAGTTGGTTCATTTACATTCTGACCTGGAGCTTAATCCTGCTGGGAGCAGGTTGCAACTCACCTTGGCAGAACTCACATGTCCTTCTCTGGACAAATGGTTTTCCAGATGTTCTAAACAGTCAAAAGAAGGATTTAACAGGCAGATTTTCACCAGTCTTCTGCTGCCAGTTCTTGTCCTTCCTTCAGATTTTCAGTCAGTTCTAGATGTTTCTTTCTTGGACAGAAGTGGCTTCTTTGTTTCCCAAAAAGTCTTCACACCCACCTGCTGTTGACATAAAGCAAGCTCTGCACTGGTGGCACCATGATGCTATAACGAATGTCTCAAGGTGAGATGGTTCTAGTGCTTGCTGGACACCCTTGGCCATCCTGAAACTCAATTTTAAACCTTTTACCTTGAAGTTGTTTATAAACCAGAAAACTCATCATTTCTGTGCAAAATTCTTAGCAGCAGTTTTTACACGACTAAAACCCTTTTATAAACAAAGCAATGATGGTTGCCTGCTGTACTTACAATGGAATCAGCTTTTTATCGATTTCCAGGTCTGGAAACATATAAAAAACGAAAATGAGGTACCTGAAGATGTTTCCATATGTTACCACTTCTTCCATTTTTTAAAAACATCGGAACAGAATTTTGAAATACAAAGTAGACTTGCACAATATTTCAAATCCTAACCGCAATCCCAATGTCAGCATGTAATATAGTGATCGAAACTGACTGCTTGAATGCAATATTATGTTGGGCTAATTCAATCCAGGTGACATGCATCATGTCAGTTTTATACAGTATTTGGCCAGTTTGATGGTGTTTTGCTGCACTTTAGACTCAAATAGTAAAGCTGACAGAAGGTAAGATTTATTTTTTAAGGCGAGTCTGTTTTTCTAAAACTTGCCACAATCCAAACACTGCCAAAGCATTGGTATAGCTATTTATAAAACATAAACAAAATAATGGTATGAAAGATCACAAGTTCTAATTGGAGATGTCTAACCAGCCCTGAAACCACACCCAGACCATTACTGCCAGACCTGTGGGATCAATAAATCACTTCAACAGAACTTGTCTAGCAACATAAAGTAGGCTAAAGAATCTCAAAAAGCAGCACATCTTTCCTCAATCTAAAAAATTCCAGATCAGATGAGAGACAAAGTCTTTGACGTCTATCGATCTGGAAAGGGTTACAAAGCCATTTCTAGGGTTTTGGTTCCCAGTGAGCCGCAATGAAAGCCCCAAATGGAGAAAACATGGAACAGTAGTGATCCTTCCTAAGAAGTGTCTGGCCTTCCAAAATTACTCTCAAGAACTGACTAACAACCCATTCAGGAGGTCACAAAACAACCCAGAACAACATCTGAAGCACTGAAGGTCCCACTATCTGCACTAAAGGTCAGAGTTCATGGTTCTGCACTAAATCCCTCCTGATCAAGGAGACCATGAAGGCCCATTTTACATTTCCCAACAAAACATTCTGATTATCCTCAAGACTTTTGGTAAAAAAATTCTGACGAGACAAAAGTGAAACTTTTTGGAAGGCGTGTGTACCGTTACATCTGGCTTAGAAAATGTTGCATATCAGAAAACGGACCTCATCTCATTGCAACGCAAATGCTGGCAGGTAAACCAGAGACTGAGTAGAACCAAATAAAATGTATTCATAATGGAAACTCAAACTAGAAAACAAGATCCAGAATTAAAAATCTAACAAAGGAACAACCAGGCCAGAGAGTCCAGCTCACAGATATAGAGGTTATAATAACAGGAGCCGCAAAGTTAGCAAAAACATTTGTGTCACTGCAAAATTTCTGACCTTTGTACAAATAATTTTCTGTTTTCATCCATGCACAGTGCCTTCTAACATAATCTGCTTATCTGCTGCCTCACTGTAACTGCCACTGGGGTCTGAATGACAGGAGTTACATTGGTGCAATCAGTCTTTAATTACGGAGTCCAATCAGCATTTACTTTAAAGTAAATCACACATAGATTCGTGCATACAGTTTTTTTTTAATCTGACCATTTTGCCCCTTCTCTGTAGAGGAACAGTACTTTTATTGGCGTCAAGCAGCAATCTGTTTATTTTGTACAGTGCTCCTGATTGGCTCCTTCACTTGAAAGCCAGGCTGCCCTGCATGTGGAGATAAGAGTGGTTCTGGTTTTATGGAACCTGCCACATTTCTTAGGTGAAATGGGACTAAGCATGAGTCAGCAAAGATTGCAGTAAGCCACTATGACTGTCTTCCTCTGGTTGGTTTCAGAGCTGATTAAAACAGGCTTTCTTACTCCAGAGGTTTGTCCCACAGGAACAATTTTTATTAGATTTTAGTATTTTATTCTTAATTCTGTCAAGTCGACATTGGTAAGTTTTATTCAGATTTGTTATGTATTATATCATGATGTTACTAGTCATTATGTAAAATGCTTGTTATGTAATAACATAATGTACGCCACATTTTAATACACATTTTACTTTGTTCTCTTGTTTTAAACTCCCAATTACAAGGCAGCACATCATTTTACCAGATTAATCCAGCATTTCCTACACTGATGCTGTGTTGTGTCAGCGTTAGGAGAAGAATTCTGTTCTGAAGAGTTCTGTTCTGTTTTAGACTACTCTGGAAATTTGTAATTTGGTTACACAGATTTTCATTTTGTGTGTGTCGTGTGTGTGTGTGTGAACGTGACATCAACTACCATTCGTTTTCCATTGATTTTTATGCCCTTACCTAAAACCTAAACCTAACCTAACCAGTACATACCTAAACCTAACCTTCACACCTTAGCCCTAAAACTAAGCATTAACCCAGTTGTCATTGTAAGGACCTGCCAATGCTGAAATGTCTGTCAAATTTTGGTCCTCATAACACTAGCTATACATGAGCACACACACACTCATCCTTGTCTTTTTATCCTTATGAGGAGTTTGCATCAACTTCCATTCATTTTCCACTCATTTCTATGGCCTTACCCAGATCCTAAACCTAACCATTACCAGTACATACCTAACCCTAAACCTAACCTAAACTGAATTCATACCTTAGTCCTAAACCCCAAAACAACATGAAAAAAGTGAGGAAAAGAAAATGTCCTCACCTTCCAAAAATTAGCTCTTTGTTGGTTAAAAACTTTTGCCAGTTCTCTTTCAGCAGCCACTACAAGAAAACACACATGGGGCGCTGCGGGCAGCTGCCAATATGCTCATATTTCACCTTTGAGGTGGCCCAATATTATCAGCCTGTCAATATTTGCTGTTTTTTTAAAGACACACCCAATCTTGATATTGCGCTTTGTTGATTTTTAAACAGGCACATCTGTAGGCAGCAAATACTGATGCTCACCTAGACCCTAGAGAAGAAATGTTATAAGTCTCTGTCCTAACTTCTGAAAAACATAACTGCCTGTAAAAACCGTAGGATTTCTTGTTATTCTTTTATATTTACTTCATTCGATATAAGATGTTACTTTTGAAGGAAAAAAAGGTGAATAATCTTCAGCTTGATAGCGAATCCATGAGTTAGTTAGCTGTAGTTTAGCAATCAATGACTGCCAACTGGAATCAGAGCTTCTGGCAGAAGTGGGAATAAAAAAACAGCAAAAAAAAACCATACAGACTAATGAAGTGTAAACTATCAGCTTTAAACCTTGATAATCAGCTGCCCAGATTTTTAAATATCAGTACCAAAAATAGAAAAACCAATGTGTTGGCTTCTACCTTAAGTGAACAACTTTGCAAAACATGACACACATTTAGACGATTCGTCTGATCTACAAAATTTGAATGGCCTAATACAATTTTGCAAGCCATGCACACAAAAATAGGCTGTGATTTTAAAAAGATTGGCTGGCATGGGTTAGGTATGCAGATGGTTTACCGATATCTGGTCAGACATAAATCCAGTCATTTAAAAAAAACTGTGAACGCTCTGTCCTAAAGATTTAGGAATAAAATAAATGTGCTTGTAGTTACCTTTTTGTCTCTGCTGTATTTCACAACACCTGTGATAACTGGATTGGATGTGGGGGAAAACAAAACAAAACTAGTCAATGAATAGAGCATACTCTGCCTTAATAAAGCAAGCTTGCATTTCAGGTAGTTTTCAAAGGGAACATGAATGTGAGAGCTCTGCTTATCAACCGCAGCATCTTATCTTATACAGTCTCCTCGTTTCAGAGCTGCTGGAGAGGAGTCGCAAGAAAGAGGAAGACATGAGAAGCCTTCAGGTCAGATTCATGTATTTTCATTAATCTGTGCTGGATCTGTTTGTAGATATTTTTTTTTAATTTCCATCTCACCCCCTTTACACTTCAGAGAGAGACAACACATTTTCCCGCTGTCTTTTCAGCATGTCAGCTGTTTTTCAGTGAAATCAGATTTCTCTGATGCTGTTACCAACATTACGACACAGCTGTGAGCCTGGCAGAGTCTCCAGGGCTTGCTTGAGCAAATAGCTAATTACAGCCGACACGAGGCCTTGGAGTTTAAAAGTCACTAAAGGCCTTGTCATTTGTTTTTCACTTGGCAGGCCACCTACTCACCTAAGCTGGAGTGGACTGGCCCCCAGAGCCTCGCCGGCGCTTTTACACACCATTAAAATGCAAAGCAGATGTGTGTACGCGCATAAACACACATAAACACACAGGGAAGAATGATTTACATGTGAAGAGGCATAAAACAGAAAGCACGAGGGACACCGATGAGTTTAAAAAGAAGATGGGGATAAAGCGTTGAAGGAAAAAAGGACCCTTGTTAGAACCCATCAACACATTGCAGGCAGAGGGAGAGAGGCAGCCTGCTGCAGGGAGAAGCAGGTGTGCGTTTGAGTGGCAGATAAAAGGCAGAGCATCACTTATGCATCGTTAGCGAGGGAACATCAGTCAGGAGCTGGAGGAGAGGATGGAGCATTTTGTCTCTGTGAGCGTGATAAGAAGTCTGTTGTGTGCTACAGACTCTCCCTAGCTGTAGCCGCGCCGTTTACCTTCCTTGTTATGTTAGAACACCCTATTCCTCTCTTCTTTCAGGGGGGTTTTTCGCCCCCACATGCATCTGCTGAGTTTCTTTTTTCCTACTCATCCTGAGCTGTCACCTGGACTCAGTTTTATACACATGAAAGCGTTCTCTGTTTGAACTTCACTCATGCATATTTAGGTTCGCATTCATCCTTAATTCTAATCTATTGTGTTTTATGTTTCTTTTAGGACCGTGTGTTGGATCTGGAGATGGTAAGTTGTGATCTCTCGTAGAATGTTATTATGGAAGATCAATGGAGGTTTCTTTAAAATGTCATTAATAAAGTTGAATTAGTTTCAGCATGATTTGATTTAGCCCTCTAAGCAGCTTTAGCTGTAAATTTAGGTGAAAAGGTGAAACTTTCAAACTTTTTGGTAATAGAATATCTCTGATTTGGTCTGTATAATTTAGTGTTTTATTTTAAAACAGTTCCTTAAAACATTAAAAAGTCCCACAAAAACCTATTTTAGCTCCGGAGCCACATCCCCCTGTAAGAGCCATATCAACGTGCATGTGTTGGTCAGTCAAATAAACATAAGTCCTATGCACATGAATTTATTTTCATGGAAATATCCCGAGACCAGTTGTTTACCTTCTAAAGATCACCGGCTTGATTACCGTTTCTTGTTGATTTTGAGATCAAGATACCGAAGCTGTTTTTTTGGGGAAACCCAGAAATTATCTCCTCTCAGGATAACAAAACATCAAGCTTTTCTGTGATGATATTCCCAATACATCATCCAATTATGTTATAAGCTCTTTCAGTGTCTTGTTATTTTTGAGAAAATTCGATTTTTAGCTCATTCTGTCGAGGTTACAACATTGTAAGACTGTTATCTAGTGATAGCAGTTTCATTATCTCATTATGTTGTGATAAAAAAAGACCTCAAGCTTGTTTAGGTTTTGAAACAGTTTTGATGTTTTACCTAAAAAAAAAATCACAGTTTCGTTTTATCTTTATAACAATTTGACATTTAATTTTATAATATAGTGCTATCACTTATGAGGTAATGTGATCTTATGTCCCTTTATCCCAATTACAGTTCCATTTTGGCATTATTCAGATAATGAGAGTTCAGGTTTATTTTTTTTTCACGCAATGTTTCATTGTCTTACCTCTGTATTGTACCTCTGGATTGTATGCTGATTTGGTCATGATCACTTTTTTTATTCTGTGGAGATCTTAATATCTCAAGCTCTTTTTGTTGGAAACAATCCTGTCGTCTCATCTCTGCATAGCAAAAGAAGCAAGGAGTGTTCAATATTGACAGAAAATGCTTTGACATTGCCTGCCATGTTACCCAAACCAATATTATGACATATTTCAATAATTCCAAAAATATTTAAGATATTCTACACTTGATCCTGGTGACTAAGATATTTATAGGTCACTGTACAGAAACAGCACACCGAAATAGCTAAATGAAATAGCTAAATGAAGCCTGTCATAATCAAACTTAATGAAAACAGTTGCTGTTCTTACACTGTTTTATTATGTCACTTCATCAAGATAACCAGATTTGAGCCAGTTTCCCTGTAAACGGTCCCACGGACTCATTATGTCCACATAATGTTTTTCTAGCCATGACGGTTTCAGTATCTCATCATTTTGAGAATAGAGACCTCAGGCCAGTGGCAGTTCTAGACCAAATTTGCCAGGGTGGCGCCAGGGTTTTTTCATGGGGGCACAGAAAAACAAACAAAAACAAAACAAGGAAATATTTCAGATATTGAGTGAGCCACGGAGCCACAGAGCCACTTGTGGCTCTGGAGCTGCAAGTTGTAGACCCCTGATCTATCAGATGAAAACCGTGATCCTATCTCAATACCGTGAAATTTTCATTTTTAATTCATTGTTAAATTAAAACTGTAAAAGTGAAAAAATGAAATTAGTTCAAGGGACCAAGTCCTAACAGGGGGCAGGATCAGTTCTACAGGGGGCAACTGTCTCATCTCAAAATAAAACCTTATTATCTCGAGATTATTTGAGCTGAGCTCATTTGTCGAGCTTCTAGATTTTAAGCTGTTTTGTCGCAAAAGCTAGTTTCAACTGGATGTAGAAGAACAGCTTCTTCTTGCGCCACAATCAAACCTGTTATCAACTGATGATCTGTAGCAAATGACTCCCAGCAGGTACAGCTCTATTCAGCCGGACAGCATATCCACCTGAGACTTGCTCTACTGATTGAAGCGATTCTTAGAAAGTCCGATTTTTATGTTCTAGATTTTTTTCATACTAATATTGAAAATGCTGAAAGGAAATTCCATATTTGTAAAACTGTGTAGTAACCCCGCACCTGATGACTTCTTTGTTTAGCTGCCCATAAAGACTAACACAGGGTTAGAAACGATTGTTTTAGTCAAGGCTCAGAGGTTCTGTTAATCATTATAAGTCCTGCTGATGGTGGCCAGAAGTGAGCCTTGCTGACAATATGGTATTGATCCCACCCTCCACACTATTAATGGCACCTACCGACATCCTTAATCAGCAATTAGATGTCAGATAGAATTCGTTTGCACTGATCAAAGGTTGAATTGACCCAAGTACCTTTAGCTGCCCTAAAAATAACAAAATAAAAGTACGAGCCTGTCTAAGGCACGCCGACCATCTGTCACAATTATACGCCATGCTTGTCTACTTCAGCCTTCAGTTAACTGTTACAAGAGAGAAGAGGAGATGCCTTGGACCTCCATCAACTCTCACATTTTCTGCCAGCAGCAGGACACATCGACCCGTTCTCCACTCAGCCCTGCCGCTGAGGATCGCCCAGCAAATCTTATTAATATGTCAGCGTGCCATTCAGTGTGACAGTCAGAGATGCCTCCTCTAACAGTCGGCTCCTTCGCTGCTTAATCACTCCCACCCTGAGTGGGAACAGGACGGCTTCTGAAGCGAACTGCAGAGAGGTGAATATACCAGCGCAGCTCGAATACTCCGCTGATGAGAAGATAAGATTGTGCTGAGTAAGTTGAGAAGGAAGTCCTTGATTGCGCTTTGAATCAATCAGGCAGCAGACATTTTTTTCACCACCCAATTTAGTTATTGCTACAGGTTTGGAGCACAGTTGAATTTCTAGAAAACGATTCAATATTCTTCCACAATCCCATTTTAAGACAGAAATGATGAGTTTTCCCCATAGATAAATATTATCCATTAGAGAAATATTTCACTAAAGATCAAGTATTCAGATGCCAGTAGTGTAGAGGTGTATTGATTATCGAGAACCAGTTCCTACATTAGGCTTTTATCTGAATTTAATAAGGATTATATAGTTCGGTCTGATAATTGTCTCCTCATCATGAATTAACTGTCTAGACTTAACCCAAACTACCTACATAGAGATGTCCTAATATAGATTTGTATGGTAGTGAAGTGTGCAGAAGTTTTCAACACCTTAACATTCCTTATGTTTTTCTTCCAGTGACTTTTTGAAATCGTTTAAAGCGTTCCTGATCAGTAGTTCTCACTTTTCATAAGGATGTTTAAAGTTGTCTCCAAGTTTATTCTGCTTTTTCAACTTCATTTCTGCCCATTATGTGTACCTGATCGTGACTTTGTGTTGCATAGTCTGAAAATGAGCCAAGGTGGACAAATAATGGACAACATAGGGAGCGTCAGACCTGAAAAGTGTTTTGCAGCAAACACTCGTATCTGAAAGTCATATCTTTAGGAATCAGGAACAATCTGGTTGAGACCCAACAGTGGGTCTGACAGATCCTTCATCCTTCAGCTAAAACTCTAATGCAGGGGTTCTCCAACATTTTATAACATGCTTCACCTCTTTATATACTGAGGTTTCCGAGTGCCACTGCACTGATGGACATTTTAAAGCTGTACTGCAACAGCACTTGGACATGGCTTGTTCTACTTTCCATAAAGACTGAAAAGTACTGTTCCCATCTGTTGACACTGCAGCTTGGTTGGAGGCTGCGGTTTAACTGTTCATTCCGTGTTTTACTTGAATAAACATTCAGGAAGCCATGAATCCAAATCTCCAATTAGGAATGTCTTGAGATTTCTCACCATCCCATTCTCTACATCCAATATGGCTATCCCACATTTAAAACATTGTAGTGTTAAGAAACACAAAAGCTGATCTTCAACATACTTTTTCATACACAGATCTAAACACTTGATTATTCTGACCAAGAATGGTGAAAACACCTTCAGGTAATATTAGATTGAACTAAATAATCTCTTAATTCCACAGACTTTGCTGACAATATCTTAGTACATGTGAGACCTCAAAGGCTTCAGATGGTGATATTATTATATATTGTGAAATGTTCTGTTTTCTGGAAAACAAACAAATGGTCTGAAAACAGTAGAGTGTATTTGTCTTAGCAGCTATCTGCTAGAATAACATGGCAAAAACCCTGAGGGTGTGTGCTTTTGAGAGCAGAGTCGGTGGTGTGGCGTGCAATGGAGTGATGAAGAGTGGGGAAGAGATCATTGACTGACCAGGCAACCCAAGACAAGACAATCAGATAAATCAAGCCTGGATCAACTTGGTTAAAATTCAGTTGCGTTGCATTATTTACCAGAATCTTCTCTAACCTTTCAGCAGGAGCATTAGTTTTTCGAATTGCTTAACATTCTGAATTCCAATAGGAAAAAAAATTTCGCAGCCTTCCAGCCTCAAAGTAAACTCCCTGGTTAGACAGCTGCTGGGTGAGCAGCTGCTGGCAGACCTCTTTGGCCAAGAGAGACGAGGCTGAGAGAGCTGACATCCTGGAGCAGAAGCCCAACCTGGTTCTGAGAAAGTAAACAGTATCTGAGACAAAATGGAGGTAATTCTTGTCCTGTCATATGATAAGGCTGTTTTCTGGCAACCAACCTCCAAGCCTTCCTGATCTGGGGGCCTTCTTATGAATCCTTCCCTAGTTTTCCCAAAGTTAAGTTTGGTATTTCAAAATCTAAATTATGCATGTAAACTGTGAGTTTACCTGTCCAGGAAGAGAGAGAGATTATTTTGACAAGATTAGATATTTTGTTAGCTAAAGAAAACCTGAACATTCATTCTCCAACCCAATGTTGATGTTGACATTTAATTTTATGTCTATCTTTTATATTCACTGTGTTTTGTGAATTCAGTGGCAACAATGGAAGGAAATTGTATCTTTGTAACAGGTTGCTGATAACAAATTGCCCTGAAGCTGCAGTCGGGAATTCTGAGAAAACCATGGACCTTACAGGCCGCTCCCCCTTGCTCTCTGCTGTGCTACAGCCCTCCTTCCACAGCTTCTCCTCTCACAGCCGAGCCTGCTCTGAACGCACAAGTCATAGAACTCGTCATCAATCTTCTTCTGTTTACTTGTCTTTGTTTTATGAGCAGGTTTCACTCGAGAAAATGGCAGTTTTCCTGTAACGTGAGGTTGTTTCTCTGCCATTAGCACAGCAGCTGCACACCGGTAATCCTTAGCTTGAACCACAGTACGCGGTGTGAGCAGCGCGTACAAGACGCGATTGACACTGCTGAGACATTCCTACTGGCCTTGATTGGTTGTTTCTGATCGGGGGAGGTGAATTTCTGCAAATGGCAGTTGGACCACTGGGAGGAGCCAGAGGAGCTGGATCTTTTTATTTTTTTTCACAGATCATCTGTCTCACATTCTACAGTCAAGACATAGTGACAGTTTTAACAATATGTAAAAAATACATTTTTACAAAAGTTACCTAAAGTTATCTCTTTGCTTAGATGAAATATTATAAAAACAGCCAAATATACTGATTGGACAGCTTTAAAAATGATAGTTGGTAAGTCTGGTTTCTGAGGGACAAAATCAAAAGAAATCAGGGGTGAATCAAGACTTTTGCACAATATTGTACACTTGATACAAAATAGATATACTTTGTCAAATGACAGTGACATAGTAGTTTTCTCCCTAAAGTTCAGATAAAGTAAACTTCTTTGCCTATTCTTTACTTTAGAATATCTAAAACCTAGATTTTTTTAAAAGATGAAATCACGTTTCAGCCACATTGTCTGGGAAACAAAATCAGCATACAGTCTAAGCAAAAGTTTCTGTGTGCATAGCTTTTTACTTTGAAAGTGCAGAATCCTTCCACAACGCCTCATAACTTGAAACAGTGAAATACGAAGGCATAAAATCTACAGGAAACTACTGCAGTTTTGGACTCTTTGCTTTATGTCCTTTTTTTTTAAAGCTGCCAGTTGACTCTGCAGAGCAAAAACAGCCATAAATATCTCATCCGAGTGTGCAGCTGTCAGAAGTTATCTTGTTTTAATGAGAACCTTGAACAATCTCATTTCACGGTGTTTGATTATTCCATCCTCGCTACTCGTTTATCCTGGTGTTTCTTGGTTATGCTTGCAGTTATCTCTTAATTTTCTAGATTTTCTTTCGTACCTTATGTCCCTTGAAGGTATCATTAACAAACACAGAGTTCTATATGGTGTATGGCAAGTAAAAACTGGATCATTTTCAGACGAGCTCTGAAGCTTTGCAGTGCTTATCTTTTAATTACAAGATTCAGATCGTAGTATGAGATAATAAGTGGATTATGTTCCCTAGAAATCCCTCCATGTTAGACTGATTGTGTGTGTGTGTGTGTGTGTGTGTGTGGACAGAACACGAGAGTAGCGCTGGAGCACTTGGAGTCGATTCCAGAGAAGAACTGTCTGATGAAGGACCTCAAATATTTGGAGGTATGTTTGAAATAAGGTCCGTACGAGTTATTATGTCTGTTTAATATTCTGTGTTCAGGCCTGGTGAGGCTTTCGGAAGCTCCTCTTGGTTAGGAACAGCTTGAGTCTCACGTCTGGCCGGTGGTGATGACAGCTTCTGTTGGGTTTGTTCAGGAATCACAGCACCAGAAGGAGTTTGCAGAGCAGCGCTATGTTAAATACAGAGAGATCGTCCGGGACCTGCAAAACCAGCTGGACGAGTCCAAACGTAGAATCCAGGAGTACAGAGTAAGGCACCCACATACGCACACTCAGACACGTTTGTATTTCTATCTTTAAGACGATGCATTGACTTTAATTTAAATAATGCCATTTGTGCACTAAGTAATTTAGCATCAGACCATTTTAGGGCTGCTTGCATCTTTAAGAAATATCACCTTCTTGTATTAATATGAAAAATATTTTGTACATTTCATGTTATTTAAGTTATATTTTGTACCACATCGATACAAAGATTAAGTTTTCATTTTTCTAACAACTTTATTTGGATTTCCTTTTTAAGAGTTTTTAAAAAAACCCAAATCTTATATGTAAGATGCTAAATTAAATCAATTTGAAACCAAAAATGATTAGATTTTCTTTTTTTAAGTGCATACGCATCATGGGGGAACCCAATGTATTCCCAGGACAGAAGGGATATATATAAACCCTCTGAGTTATCGGTCTTCCTCCAGGTCCAGTGGGACTTGCCAGGAATACTGCCAAACTGGTGGCAGCCAGAAGGCATCCTAATTAGATGCCCGAAACACCTCTTCTTGCTCCTTTCAGTGAGGAGCAGCAGCAGCTCTACTTCGAGCTCCCCGCTGATGATGGAGCTCCTCAGCCTGTCTCTAAGGCTGAGTCCAGCCACCCCTTGGAGGAAGCTCATTTTGGCCGCTTGTATTCAGAATCTCATTCTTTCAGTCACAATCCACATCTCATGAGCATAGGTGAGGGTCGAAACATAAAAGGTAAATTTTGGTATCATTTTGAGTTAAAATTGTGAGACGAGAAAGACCCTTATTATTATCATAGATTTAAACTTGTCAAACAAGTAATGAACTCGCTAATTAACATCCCTGAAAACAAGTGTAAACATTTCAGTGCAAAAAAAGATTAACCTTAGAATTAATAGCCAAGAATGAAGCAGTAGTCCTTTTTGAATATTTGGATTTCATCATTAGTCACTTTTTCTTTTTTTAGTTTTCTTCGTGGCTTAATGATTGTCTCCATCATAAAAAGAAAATCCTCATCTCCACTGCAGTGAGAGGTAATCCTTTGCAATCAGTCCATGTTGCAGAGGCAAACTCTTTGGTTGAAATAGTCTGTTGAGATGCTAGTGTTCTGTTGGTCAGGATTGTCTGAGGTCTTCTATCACTGGGAGGATAGAGAAAAGGAAAATCTCAATGCCTTCTACGATTATAAAACATTACCTTTTCTTTTTTTTACTAGAAATCAGGTTGTTGGGGCATAACCAATGATCACTCAGCGGTGAAGCCATTAGAAGGCTACATGGAGCTGAAAGCAACTATCCTGACAGCTGAAGCTGACAGGATATGTGAAAGAGAGCAATGTTTATCAGAACTTGTTACCAACATAAGTCATGGGTCTATTATAGGAAGACTGGACCTTTAAACCATTTAGATCTGCACTGACATCAGCTTCACAGAGCTCAACACACAGAAGAGCTGCTGGTAACTATCTGTTAATAACAACAACAGGACAGCCAGTGAGGGTATAGTTTAGTTAAAACCCTTGGTGGTTCAGGATAAAAAATTAAAGCGTGCTTCCCTCTATACCTCTGCATTGATCCTAGGACAACCTGCTGCCTGGTGTTTCTTCAGGTTTATGTTAGGTTAAACGTTCCCATGTGTCTACTTCTTTCTTCGTGGTGTTGCTTATTCACTGTAGACAGCGGGGAGAATCACTGGGGGCCACGTAATCCCCACCTTGCACTGGACCCATATAGTAATTCAACCCCCTGCTGATCAGGAGGACTCAGTCTAACTGGTGACTTGTCTGGCGTTCCCTGTCTCTCGCCCAATAAGGGCTGTACATACGGACGGAAGTTGTGCTAAATTACTTATCCCTGACAGGATATGTTTCCCCGGGCGTCAGGAGTGTGTACTCAGCAGGAAGAGTGGAAGCCCCACTGTGACTGTGCACAGATAAAATGGGTATAAACCAAAGGTGTCCCGAAGTGTGTGCCGGGGGCCATTTGTGGCCCTTGGAATGATGTACTGCCCCCAAAAACAGTTCAAGAATGATACAAATTTAGCCCGCCAGCACCGGTAGTTGATGCAGATGGACACACAGCAAGATTTTTACCCAGAAATTAAAATCTTCTTAAAATGGAAATTGTACGTAACACAAAATATTTTCTTAATTTAAGCAGCTTAGTAAACTAAGGAAACTGTATGCCTCTCTTTTAATAAGCCTGTGCAAAACCATTTGTAATTTTTGGACTGAAATAATTTAGAGATCCCTTCTCGTGAACAATCAGACCACTTCGTTATTTTCATGACAATACTACATGCTTCGTTTATTTTAGATAATGACTTTACTTTTGCATCTCTAATTAAAAAAAGCTGATTTTTGTCGCTCTCAAACACTTCCAGGTTGCCAATTCTGGCCCACATGGCAAAAAGTTTGGACACCTCTGCTGCAGAAAATGGATTGTTGGATGGATTTATTTTGTATACAGGAATTTCTTTTGACTTTTGTTCATTGATAAAAGCGTTCTCCAATTTAGTCAGTGAAACCAAGCTTTTCTCCAAATTAGGCCTGTAGGTCTTTAAAAGGTAGGTAGGCAGACCACATGAACAAACGTACATCCAGCGTTCTGCTCGGCAACACGTTTTAATTCCTTTAAAAACCGTGGGCTTTTACAGACAACAACACTCTTTATCCAGGTCCACCTAATAGCACTGCTTTGTTCAAACAGTGCCTGTTTGGATGAGGACTTTCTATCTCTGACAGCATTTTCATGAATAACTCACCCACACACAAGCTAGTGCGCAAACTGCATCTCATTTACAAGTTCTATGAATAAATGAATAATTTCAGGTGGCAGTAATGTGTAGTGGAAGGTCCGAGTGGGCAACAGCACAAGTGGACTCTCAAATGAAACCTGAAGATTACCAGCCTCCTTTAATTGCCCTGGTTATGTTCTTTGCTGGAGAAACAGTCGGGGGAGCCATTAAGACATCACTGTTGACAGCTGATTGCCATCAGCAGTTTGCAACCTCCTCTAAATAGTCATACAGTTGCTCTTTAAGTGGTTTTACCCTTCTAGATTACCTCTCACTTTGCTTAATGACTCCCATGATAAGTGATAAGTGACATTTGCATCAGCTTAATGGCTGCTTCCCACTTGTGGTTTGTTTAAAGAAAACAGATGGAAGAAAAACGTTCACAGATTCACATTTTGATGTGTAACAATAAGCCCCTATATACAGTTCAACTCAAGACGTTTATATACTCTCATCATTGGCAGCAACGTAATTTAATGTGGGCCTGATAAGGATTTATTTGAACTGTACTTTTTTGGGGGGGATAAAACCCGCATCGGCAAAGATTGTTGGAATTTGGCGCACAAATTTGAATTTATTGTGGATTTTGTTTAAAAATATACATACCAATAGGCCCAAATATACACATATGCCTCAACTAATATTTGAATAAATGAACCTTAGCAACCTCATTGAAACTGGTTGGTTTCCTGCCATAGACCTGGGTCTTAAGTATAGTCTGTAGATTATCAGTTGGGTTGAGGGCCAATCCAGAAAGCTTTTGTTAGAGTGTTTAATTTATTTTGATGTGTGTTTGGGATCATTGTCCTGTTGAAACACCCAGTTGTGTCCCAGTTTTAACCACCTCACCCAAACAGCCCCCTGCAGATAAAAGTTTATGTTCGAGAACAATCCAGGAGCCACCATAGCTTGTTTAAAAGGACATTTAAATATTTATTGGTAACAAGTATTTAATTGTAAATTTCATAATTTATATTTAATTATTTAATGTATTAAATAAATCCTTGGTACAGTTGTTTATTTAATCGACATTCACATTTATTTATTTAATGATATATTTAATTGCTTAATTTTTGGCCCTTTTGGCCCTCCATACACCTCAAGGGTCACATCACATTGATTCTAAAAATCCTCTCGTGACCCCCTGGGGGATCCCGACCCACACTTTAGGTACCCCTCTACTAGAAGATGCTAAAACAGGAGTGTCTGTCTCTGTGGTGAAGCAGGTTTAACAACAGGATGCACTAAGAAGGTGCTGACCAAGCTCCAATTGCAGCTGCTTTAAGATTGAGTGAGATTTTGCAGCTCCCCCAGTCAAATGTCTCCTGTAAAAAAGTGTCATGGTCAGGAAAACAAATATAGAGCTTTTCTTTCACAATAACAGGAGGAATAGTTGAGTCAAGGCCAGGTTTTAAGAGCTGTACCACTCTGTACCTGCTGACAGAACGGGTGGTGGCAGCATCATGCTGAGGGTGTGTTTTCCTGCCAGTGGTACTAGTGGGTTTCTCAGAGTGGGTGGAACAAATATGAAGACTAGATCGAATTTCTTCAATTTTACCTCAAAACAAAACTTATATCATTGATACTTTGACAACGATCCCAAACACATATCAGAACAGTTTTTTTTTATGAAAGCAGGCTAACATTAAGCTTCTAGAGCAACCCCAACCTTGCCACTGTTGAAGATTTGTGAGCTATACATAAGTCAGGTCTGTACTACGAAACCAATTAAATAGAGTGAACCATTTGAGATAAAAGGAGTACTCAGATATGCAACTAAAATGATACCAAAAGCTTGTCGACTGCTACAGAATGTGAGTTTTCTCTGCAACATCCTAACTTCCAGTTATTTAAACATTAACTGAGGACATGTGCATATACACGAGCCAGTATTTATCATTTTTGACATTGCGTGAATTATTTAGAAAAACAAATTAAGTTGTACATCTAGTTCTTACTGTATGAAAAAAAAGTCCAAATAAATCTTTAAAAGCCCCCAAATAAACGATTTTGTCTGCAGATGAGGAGTGGATGGAAACCTCTGACCAGAACTGCACAGATAAACAGTTGGGCCAGTTCAGTAATTGTTTTAAGGTGCAGTGAATTTAAAATCCTTTAGTGTTTAAATTGTGTTCTGCTGTAAAGCAACACTACAAGTACTGTGTAGCGCAGGTCTTACGTAGAGCTGGTTGTTGCTTTAGAATGTAAAGATCTCCAGGTTTAGATTGTCATTTCATTTTCTTGCAGACTTTTGTTTCATTTTGACTATTTGTTCATTCAGTCTGAAACCACCTCATCCTGTCAGAAAACCCCAGGTAAGCAAAAGTGTGTGTTTGAGCGTTATTGGAAAAAATTTCTGAAATGCAACAGCAGCACAAACGTGGAGCCTCTGCAGTGGCCACACACAGCTGAATCAACATCTTTGTGAGTTTCAATTAGCCTTGGCTCTGATTCCAAGCTGTAGGAAATTGACTGAAGTTTGGCCTTCAAAAACTTATTTCAGTTACTGTTGAGCAACATGGTGAGGAACATCAGTCTGATACAAAAGAATATAGGTCCTTCTTTTTGTTGCCCGACTATTTAAACCTCATGACACTATCTTCTTTTTTATGTCTGAATTTCCAGGATGAGAAGTTGGATGCCACCTCCAGGAGTCTGAGACTGGCTGCTCTTTCTTCTTCCTTCAAAGGCCCCAGCACACTCCTGAGCACCACACTGAGGTCTGACTGTCTCTGTGAGTATCGCTGCTTTCTCCGCAAACCTTTTGATCATAGCTCTCTCTCTGATTAGAATCTTTTCCTTTTGTAATCAGAATTTTCATCCGCATCTTCTACCTGCACATTCATTTTGCAGTCCTTTGCTGGACCTCATAAGGACATCTGATCTTCTTAGTTTACCCAAGCAGAGTGGAGCAGGGGGCCGAGATCACATGCTGACAAACTAAGTCCAGCCGGATTTCGGTCCCTCTATCAGGGCAGAATGAATGCAGCAGGTTTTAGGCAATCTTTTTGAGAACGTGGATGTTCCCTGCAGCAGGGCTTCGTCTTCTCCTCGAGTATTAAAAAATATATTGACAAATGAAGTTCAGCTTTTCACACTAAACACTGTTTCACATTTAAAGATGTGTCAGAAAAAATCAGAAGAGGAGAGTCTGTCTGCGTTCCTTCTACAACCACAAATCAAAAAAATTGGATATTCTAAAATATGCAAACTAATACGACAGACCCACATTTACCCCGACGTATCATTACAGACAGTGTGACGATAATAGGTTTCATGCTGAGTCTCATTCCACTTTGCTAACCTGTAACACATCGGAGGAAAGAGTCGGCACAGTGCTAATTAGAATCTGTTCGTTTAACCAGGTGAGGGCAGAAAGGCTCGGAGAGCTTAGTTTTTGAGGAGCAAAGAGGGAAAAGAAACGCACCAAAAAACGTTGAGAAATTTCAAAGCTAAGCCAAAAACTGGATTCCTGTGATCTCACTCCCTCAGACAGAACTGAATATACACTGCCTTGCAAAGTCATACTCCTGGAACTTTCCGACATTTTGTCACATTACTACCAGATACCTTGATGTATTTTATTTGGATTTTATGACACAGACCAACATGTGGTTTTCAATTATTATTAGAGATTAATTTCTGAAAACTATACTCTGCCCCTTTACTCAGATAACCCTAAATAAATTCCAGGGTTTTGTAAATAACATTCACCTGTGTGTGATTTAATGTCAGTGTAAATACAGCTGCTTCTTAAAGGCCGTTAGAGATCATTAGAAAACAAACATCATTATGAGGATCATGGATCAGACAAGACAGGTCAGATTTTAAGTCTATATGTGCAGAGCAGGTAGAGACAAACCTTTGCAGTTTCTGCAAAGCATTGATTCAAGGGGTTGAAAGCATATGCATGCCACACTTGTATATTATATATCTCAGAGTTCATGTTTGGCTTCTCATTTTTTCCTGCCTGCCACAGCCCCTCCCAGACGTCTGACCACTACAGACTTGGATGACTCCACAGACGAGGGGTCTCGACTGCTCGTGCATTAGCTCAGTGGTGATTAAACCGTTATGTGGACCTTTACAAACCTCAACTCTCAGCATTTCCTGCTTGGTGCTCACTCACAACAAGCTCGGCTCTAGTAGGAGTCCCTGGGTTCAACGCTAATCCTCTTCAGGTACCCCGGGAACATCTTCACTGATGTGCTCGAGAGCAGCGGGGTCAGAGAGATTTCATAAACACACTGATGGAGGAGCTGCTGGTCTGTTCGCTGTGAAGGAAACTCAACTGTGAAGACTTTTAATGTTGTTTAGACGCACCTGTATTTAAAATATTTATAAAGCTTGAAACCAAAAAGTTTTATTTTTACATGTCTTGATATTGTTATCTGTGCAGCAGCTGTTTCAAATACTTTTTAAACCAATGATCAGGCCAATGTGTATGTGCTAACATTTTATATAGACTAACAAAGCTCTGGTGCCTTTTCAACAAGCTGCAGCCGTTTTTACTAACATGTTGTACTGTCTTTGTCGCGATGTCTTCTATTTGTCAGGGAAACAAGCACAGATGTCTATTTTTATGAATTGACCCAGAAATGCACTGCGAATAAATCTGCATGCAGTTGAAAGTCCAACATTTTAATCCTTTATATCGATATGCAGGATTTCTTATAATAAATAATAATGATAAAGTGTGTAGAAAGAACAGTTTCAGCAAGCTGGAAGGCTGCAATACATGTAAATAAACTTTATGCTATGCTTACAAATAATTCATTAAAGTTTTTAATATTTACTTTTTTTGCTTTTAATTAGTGCTTATCTTTAACTTAGTAACCTTATGTAACATTATGACCTAAATAAAATTCATATTTTTTTACAGACATGAGGAAAGCTGTCATCAAAATACTAAGTAGCTGAAAACATGGTTTGAGGGGGTGTTACTTTTTCAGTACCAGTTTCTGACATCAGTGCATAAAATTTTAGACACCCAAGACAAAAGCATTGATGGTAAAGTCTCCAACTTGAATTTCAGTTTATAAAGTGATGATTTATATGGAGATGTGTCTGGTTAGGAGGAGGAAGTCAGGAGAAATGTCAGAGATCAGTGATATGGAGATTTAACAAACCGGCACCCTATGGAAGGATTTAAGAATGTTCCATCATGAGGCCAGTCTGGCCTGTAATTCTTTACCATGACAACCAGAAAAGCCTAGTTTCTATTGGTGGACCATGCAATAGTCGAGCAAGTCTCACTTTTCTCCACCTAATTAGTCAGTTTTCTTTGAGAAGATTTAGCTGCACTTTAGTAATGAAACCGCAAAAAAGATTCTCCAAGGTGTCTCTCACCCTTCAAACTCTGAGTCCACTTGAAGTTTTCTCACAGCATGTAGTTTGGCTCTAAAAAGTCACTCCAAGCAACTGCTACATATTTGGTGGTTGGAGAGAAAACTAAAATACTGAAATACAGTCAGGTAGCAGCTGTTGTAAAATACTTACTCATTTAGCTCAGACACCCAGGAACATTCCTGTTAAAACATCCAGATCCAGATTACAGGTCATTGTCCATATATGGTAGTTGCTTCTTGTTTTTAAAGGGACATAGCTGTAAAGGCTTTTTTTGCTGTCCAAAAAGTGCTTTTAAAAATGATCTACTTAGAAAAACAATAGTAAGGTCGGTTATGATTTGTTTGTTTTATTCTTTCACTATTAATATTTTTTGGCTATTAGAAAAAAGTTGTGTAAACCCTTACACAATGTTAGCACAATGAAAATGTTAGAAGGGTGTGTTAAAGTATTTACCAGGTCCAAAAATCCTTTTTCAGCACTTTTTTATTTTGTGGTCCTGATTATTAGAACATACACTCACCAGCCACTTTATTAGGTACACCTTGCTAGTACTGGGTTGGACCCCCTTTTGCCTTCAGAACTGTCTTAATCCTTCGTGGCATAGATTCAACAAGGTACTGGGAAACATTACTCAGAGAGTTTGGTCCATATTGACGTGATAGCATCACACAGATGCTGCAGATTTGTTGGCTGCGCATCCATGATGCGAATCTCCCGTTCCACCACATCCCAAATGTGCTTTATGGGACTGAGATCTGGTGACTGTGGAGGCCATTTGAGTACAGTGAACTCATTGTCATGTTCAAGAAACCAGTCTGAGATGATTCGTGCTTTATGACATGGCGCGATGGACATGGTCAGCAACAATACTCAGGTAGGCTGTGGCGTTGACACGATGCTCAATTGGTACTAAGGGGCCCAAAGTGTGCCAAGAAATTATCCCCCACATCATTTCACCACCACCAACCTGAACTGTTGATACAAGGCAGGATGGATCCATGCTTTCATGTTGTTGACGCCAGATTCTGACCCTACCATCCGAATGTCGCAGCAGAAATCAAGACTCATCAGACCAGGCAACGTTTTTCCAATCTTCTATTGTCTAATTTTGGTGAGCCTGTGCGAATTGTAGCCTCAGTTTCCTGTTCTTAGCTGACAGGAGTGGCACCCGGTATGGTCTTCTGCTGCTGTAGCCCATCCGCCTCAAGGTTTGATGTGTTGTGCGTTCAGAGATGCTCTTCTGCATGCCTTGGTTGTAACGAGTTGTTATTTGAGTTACTGTTGCCTTTCTATCAGCTTGAATCAGTCTGGCCATTCTCCTCTGACCTCTGGCATCAACAAGGCATTTGCGCCCACAGAACTGACGCTCACTGGATATTTTCTCTTTTTCGGACCATTCTCTGTAAACCCTAGAAATGGTAGTGAAAATCCCCGTAGATAAGCAGTTTCTGAAATACTCAGACCAGCCTGTCTGGCACCAACAACCATGCCACGTTTAAAGTCACTTAAATCACCTTTCTTCCCCATTCTGATGCTCGGTTTGAACTGCAGCAGATCGTCTTGACCATGTCTACATGCCTAAAAGCATTGAGTTGCTGCCATGTTATTGGCTGATTAGAAATTTTTGTTAACAAGCAGTAGGACAGGTGTACCTAATAAAGTGGCCGGTGAGTGTAGTTTAAGAAGAGTTTCTTAGAGCTTTCTTCTCTTACCAACATCTTCCACCTTGAAGTTGTTTAGCATTTTATTTAATGGATGTAGGACTCAGAAAACATAAACCCTGACCAATCTAAAGGTACATACATATTGCATGGTGATAAGATTTAGTAGTTTCATATATTTACAAAAAAAGTTACTAGATTTCCTGCAAGAGAACAGAATTAAAGGTTCCATTATTAAGGGCAAATTATCCAGGTAGCACTCCTACACCATCACTCTGCCACCACCGTGTCAGTATTTTGTTCTTTTTCTTGAAATAGTGCCTCAGTTTTACGGCAGATGCAACGGGACACACATCTTCCAAAAAAGTTAAACTTTTCTCTCATTAGGCTACAGATTGTTTTCCCCAAAGTCCAGATGTACAAGATATTTTTCAGCAAATGTGAGATTGGCCTTTATGTTCTTTTTGGTAGGCAGGACTCTCCCATAGCTGCCATGTTTACCCATGTGTCTTTCTTATTGTTGAATCCTGAACTCTGTCCTTAACTACGGAAATGAGGTGACCTCCTGGTTGAGTCTTTGATCCATGTTTTCTCCATTTGTTTTCACTGAGGTTCACTGGAGTGCCAAAGCGTTAGAAATGGCGTTAGAACCCTTCCAGACGGATGTCAATGACTTTTTTCTCATCAGTCCTTTAATTTCTTTATGTATTGAATTTCATGATTAAGATCTTTCATTAATCAGGCCTGGGCCAGGTTGTTTTGGATATATTTTATACGCTGATAATAAATGATAATTATTATTTAAAAACTGTTTTGTATTTACCCCGGTTAACTTAAAGTGTCAAAAAAAGCAGAAGAAATCTGCAAAAAGTTTTTCATGGCACTGTACATGTGCTTCAAGTTCTTCACCCGGTCAAAGTGGGAAAGCGCCTTCCCACTGCTTATATTCTGTTTTATATCTGCCAATAGGTCTTCCCCCACCCCCCCTCTTGTAAACAAAACCCTGAGATTGACTTCTAAAGCTACCTGCTCCTTTAGAACCTGTAGCAGGAAGCCCACTCCTCTGAACAAGAGCAACCATGGATCGGCTCTGGAGAGGTTTATTATTATTCTACCTGCTTCTTCTACTGCAGAATGCTCCAGTGCATACAGAAGGACACAAAACATTTTCTCCCCCCCTTGTAAAAAAAACAACCTAATGCTATACATATGTGCATGGTAAAGTATCACTCCACCATCACTCCTTTAAATCCATTTTTTAAATCGTCAGACACAGGGCTTTGTCTTTTCATATTTTGTTATGCTGTGACCACAAACTTGGCAGTATTTTAATGGGATTCTATGTAACAGACCAACACAAAGTAATGCATATTTGTTAAGTTGGAAAATAAGATCAGTCAGTCAGTCAGTCATTTTCTACCGCTTATTCCATAGTGGGTCGCGGGGAAGCTGGTGCCTATCTCCAGCAGTCTATGGCTGAGAGGCGGGGTACACCCTGGACAGGTCGCCAGTCCATCGCAGGGCAACACACAAACAACCATGCACACTCATTCATACACCTAAGGGCAATTTAGAGAGACCAATTAACCTAACAGGCATGTCTTTGGACTGTGGGAGGAAGCCGGAGTACCCGGTGAGAACCCACGCATGCACGGGGAGAACATAATAAGATATGATATTAAATGTTTGTTTTTCTAATACAAATCTGAAAAGTGTGGCATGTATTTGTATTTAGTCCCTGTCTTTTCCAGCACCAGTTTTTTTTTCCAGAATTGTCCTGTATCTGGCTCCATCCATCTTCTCATTAACTCAGACCAGTCTCCATGCCCCTACTGAAGAAAAGGGCATCCCACAGCATGATGCTGCCACCACCATGTTTCACTATGGTAATGGGTGACCAGTGTGATGTGCAGTGTGTTTTTCACCACAAATACCAATTTGCTAGTTGGCCAAAAAGTGTAGTTTTTGGTATCATCTGTCAAGAACACCTTTCACATGTTTGCCACTCTTCTATAAACGTCAGGTTTGTGCACAACTAATACTTTTCCTTTCAATAGATTATCTTATATGTGCTAAGGATCTCTGCATCTCCTCCAGAGTTACCATCGACATTTTGGCTGCTCCTCTGATTAATGCCCTCTTTGCTCTCTGCTGTGACCTTTCTGCTGAGTTCCTTAGTCTTCATGATAATGTTTGTTCTCTAATGTTAAACCTTTGAGACCCCCACAGAACAGCAGAATTTATATAGATTATATTACACACAGGTGAACTCTTAAAGAAACTGCACTGGACTTTATTTAAGGGCATAGTATTAAAAGTGGGCTAAATAAAGATGCACTGCCTCTTTTTCTCTTTTTTTATTTAGTAAAAATATTTAAAACAATGTATCCCTTTCATTCATTAGTATGCACTGCGTTGTGTTGGTCCAGAATATAAAATGCCAATAAAATACAATGAAGTTTGTGGTTTTAATGGGACAAACTAAGAAGGTCATAATCATAAACATTTCTAGCTTGGGGCTCAGACTCCTACAGAACCAAATTTTTGTTGACCATTGTTTTACAGTGCTTAGTTTTCTCTTTAGTTGTATATGACTTTTAATCTGTTGGGGAAAACAAACACATTTACCATGCCCAACTTAAAAGAGACCCTATATGGAGCCTTAAACAGGGTAGTGCTTTGTTTTCTCCTGTTTAAAGCTGCTGCAGGTGTCTTGTGCTTGGGAATATTCAGAGAATAAGAGAAAAAAAAAGTGTGACATCTAAGTGGTTGCTTCTAAAAGTCAGAGCTTATGAAAGCTTTGGCATTTTGCAGTTCTAAAGCCCTCTTATCTAAACATTTTTAAAATAACAAAAAGGAAACAGCCCATGCAATTATGGGGCCGTGTTATGGGTTCTCGCTTTATGGGGCAAAGTCGGCCCAGCCTGGAGCTGCAAAGCTGAATTTAAGCTTCCACTTAGTGTTTTCTCCCTCTAACTTCTGACTAAATCTCAAACACAAAGGTCCAGTGGAAAAACAAAATCACTCTGAGTATACAGTCCCCGCATAAGTAAACCAGATTTATTTTACAGTTAAACGTATGAAAAGCATGGTGCACATTTGCACAGCATCATGAAGACCAAAATGTGTTGGAAAACTTGCACATGAATTCTGATTCCACATGTGGGATGATTACGACTGCATGCCACTCTTTTCAGATTTGTATTTAAATGTTGGGTATTTCTTCACCATTAAAGCCAGAAACCGCTCAGGTTTATATAGATGAGTAATCTGAAACTCCTAATTAATCCTAGAGCTGATATTTTTACAGCCATCTAGGCGCATAAAATCTCTTATGTTTGGCTGAGTCACTCATGCACAAAAGTAATCAACCTTTTTGTGATGTACATCCTGGTGACGCAGTAAGTAGATCCCTCAGAAAGCAGCCTTACTTTTTAAAACACATGCAAGCTCCAGGATCAGTTCGGCAGCTCCCAGCAGACTGCTCTCTGCATTTATATTCTGCCCGATCCGTAGTCTAACTTTACTCCACTTTATCCGGGTAAAACACTAATGAATAGGTTCTCTGCTTCGCCTTTGGTTTGTGTTTGCGTTTCCCAACAGAGGATGATCCACCGCTTACATAAAACAACAGCTACGAAGAGTTTGGAATACTCCAACCTGAACACACATCTATCAGAATTGATTGCTCTGTGACATTCAGAGTAATTCAGCACTGAGATTTATTCATGAGCTCGCAATCAGTCCCCCCCCCCACACACACATACATCCATCCATCCATGCATTTTCTATACCAGGCCACAAGTGGATATGTAAATATGCTGAGCAATCAGGACCTGATTGCTGAGCTGGGGCTGTTCAGGGATGGTGATCAAAACATGCAAACGTGCGAAAACACTCCAACCTAAACACACAGCACATGTGAAGGCAGTTTGAGCCTACTCCTGGCCTGCATGCTTCATGTCCTGCAGCTCTTCTCCCTATGCTGGCACAACTTCTCTCTCAGGTCTGCAGCATCAGTAGGTAATTAGGAAACAGACAACCCCCTCGCCCTGCACTGACATCATGGCTGACCTCCCCAATCTGTTCCTACACCCCTGTGCAACGCAGCCATTAGCTGTGATCATTCTGTGGGTCAGTTTTTGAAGTCACGTTGTGCTTGTTGCTTGCCAGATTCTTCACTGAGCAAACTTCTACCTTGTGGAAAGGATCCCACAGCATGTTGCCACCCCCATGTTTCACAATGGGTTGGTGTGCTCAGGGTGATGTGCAGTACACATTTTCCGCCAAACAGTGTTTTGCACGTAGGCCAAAAAGTTCAGGAACTTTGGAAGGATGCCATTGCATCTGCTGTGAAAACATGTTTTTTCTTTGAAACCCATTAGGAATTTAGTTTGTCAGTCATTTTCTACCGCTTCTTCCATAGTGGGTCGCGGGGAAGCTGGTGCCTATCTTCAGCAGTCTATGAGCGGGAGGCGGGGTTGTATTAATAATTTTTAATTATGTTTATTGTAACTGTATTTTAGGCTGAACTGGGGCCACGCAATAAGGAAGGCACAGACGGGGTTCAGGCTAAGGCTTTAAGTAAATTCAGATGGACCCAGAGAATGAATAACTAAACTAAACAGGGAGTTACAGGAATCTAGTTAAATACAGACCAGGCAAGTAACACAAAATCTAAAAGTCCAACAGATCATGACAAGGTGGTTCTGGAGAATTTTACTAGATGGATAAAGCAAAGGTAGCTCCACTTTGACAAATTGTATTGTTAGAAAGTTAGTTTTAGTTTTGCAAATTCTGTCTACTTACAAAAACAGTCCTGTTTGATAAAAAGAGGAAATTACAAAGCGGTAAGAGGGCCTCCCATTTCCCTAACACATACTTAGTGCCTTTAAAGTTAAATCTCTCCTAATGTCATCTGCAGTGAAAAAATAATCACCAAGGTTCTGCCACAATCAAGTGACTTTAAAGTTGCAACTACACAAGCAATACCCCATTCATCACAGATCTTTGCTTCAAGCTAATATTCGCAAGTTTAAGGCTCACTGAATATTATCCCACTAAAACGACCATTAGTAAACACAGCGTCTCCTTAGTGTTGCTTCTGCTGCTCACAGGCAATCAGGACACGATGGGGGGGTTGCCATTTCTGTTTACTGCTGTTCTAATGCCGGTGTAAGCCTCTGCTGCCATCACCTCCGCTGATTCCCATTAGAACAAATCTATTTGGCTTGCATTACAAACCCATTCAATCAGACAAGCCGGGCTCTGCTCTTTCATTTAAGCCAGAAGGGCTGAGTGTGTATCCAGCCGCTGTCTTTTCAATAAGCAAATGGGTTTTTGGAGCCGAGTCTCAACATCAGGCTCATTTTCTCCCGAGCCTAAAAGAAAAAATATGTTTCTGTGAAATTGTTTGCTATCAATTTGTGTTTATAATCCATGTTGGAATAGAATAACGTTCTTGGATGATGTCTTTGCACGCTAAAATACGCAAATGTCATGGCATAGAGGAGTGATTTTCATATTTATTCACAGACAGGTGGAGGAGCAGCCATTCGGGCCTGCCAATCGTTATGGCAGAATGACCTCTCCTGGCGCTCTGAGTAGGAGGCTCATCACATCCTTTATGCTATCATCATGTGTCATTACTCGTGAGGACTCGTGTCTGTGCTAAACTACACAGAGAAGCCCCAGCGCAGCTGCATGGCGGACCAGACGGCAACTGTTAGAATGATCCTGGAAAACAACTTAAGCCACACACTCCGCGTTTGGTCATCACTTATTAAAATGAGCAGAGCCTGCATAGGGGAGCGCAGGGCCCTCTGTATTCCACGTTTGTGGGTCTTTAGTTACTTTATTACACTTTTATTTCATGCTGCTCTGCTTTTGAAACAGTGTAGGATGAAATTTTAGAGAGCAAACGAAATAAACTCGCCCTTTGCGGTTTGCTGAATCATGTGTGATGAACTGGAACGAGCAAGAATTGTTTGTGAGCAGCTATATGAACATCTGAGGGGGATGATTTTTCAAGAAATCTACACAGAGTTCTCACACGTTTTTCACGCAAAAATTCCAGACTCAACTTTCCAGAGTTCCCAGTTCTTAATGTTCTTTTTGAAATTGCAAATGTTTGTGAAACTAGGAATTTATGCAGATAGGCTTTAGATGCGGCCTTTAAATTTGGGACAGAAGAACCGACACAAGGACCAAAAAGGAAGAATGGACGCAAGAAAGGAAAAGAGGAGGGATAAGGGAGGAAAGGCAAAAGGAAAGGAGGTAGGACACAAAAAAGGAAGGAAGGATAGACACGATAATCACGGGAATGAAGGAAGGCAGGAAGAAACAAGATAATGCACTGGTTGATATACTGTCCACTTTATGGATACGGGCCAAAAAGTGTACATCACAAAGTCTTAGCGTGAACTGGGAAGTATAAACTGGGCTTTAAGATTAGATTTTTGTCACTTTTGCCTTTTTTGGGGTTTAAAAACCTAACCCCATATGTTGGGTTATTCAACCGAAGGTTAAATCTGTTTATATTTTATCCAGAACTGGGTTAGCAAAATGACCCAAATAGGTTTTTATTGAATAAGCTTTTACACTGTAAAATATTACAGTAAGATGTTGTAAGATTATTGCTAAATGTAGTTAGGTTGGAAACACGCAGATGCATATTATCTGATACTGCAATGGTGAGGCATGGGGGGAGGATTTCCAGTCTCTCAAGCATAACAAAGTTATCATAGAGTCTGTTTGGTAATGGATTTTAGAAACGCTACAAAACCAAAAGATCTGACTGGAAAGAAATCATACCAAATATGATCAAATATTACAGTAATGGAATGAATGAATGAACATTTTTGGGAAGTGTTTAGATCTGTTTTAAAAGCACTATTTTTGTCCCCAGGGTTTCTTGGGTTCATAGTTTCTTTGATATTTAGATTACTCAGTAGAAATAAATTGTAATTTACTTCTGTATGTTTCTGTAGACTTTTGTTAGAGTACCAGGGGGTACCAACGTTTTGTTGCCTTTCAAAGAGAAGTGTTGACCAAAACGCCTCAAAGGTTATCATTCCTCATAGTTTTGATTAAGGTTTATGTTTAGAGATTGAGTGAGGAGCCCCATCATCTACAGGCTAGCTGCTGATGTTGTGGTGATTCAGGATTTTGATCAGGATGCCTACTGGGTTGTTCCTAGTGGAGGTTAAGCTGGAAAGTGTTAAAGAGGAGAGGGACGTCTTTTACCATCCTGACCTGCCCTGATCTCAGAAGATCTGCAGAAGATGACGGATGGATAGTCTAGAGCAAGGGTTCCCAAAGTGGGGGTAGGGACCCCCTTCGGGGGTCACAGAACACCAAGTGGGGGCTCATAAGATAATTTTCAAAGTCATTGGGATGTGACCCGTGAGGAATATGGAGTGCCAAAACGGACAAAATTTAATAAATAAATATATCATGAAATAAATAAATGTACCATTAAATGTCCCATTAAATAATGAAATGTACCATTAAATAAGCAAATTTATAATTGTGTCCATTAAATAATATATGTTCTGTATTACAAGGAAATTCTAGCCTTTTGTCCTGAGCGGTGATTCTTATATTGTGGGAAGAAACTGAGAAGCATCCTGGTATTTGTGTATTCATTATTTTGAAACGTTTTGCAAGCAGAAATAATGTATGGTCTTCCGATGTTGCAACCCGGACTTGTTTCCACATTACATATTAAACAAATCTGGGTTTTCATGGTGAGGACGCTGCATGACCTAGGGCCTAGGGCCCTGCCTGTAACTGCCCTAGCTCTGGTGGTAGTCTTTTACAAAGCAAGTCCCATGAAACAGTGTGTTTGTTTTCTCTTTAGTTTTAAGAGCAAAAAATGCTTCGTGAAGTGAAAAAGTACCGTTTTGAAACAGGCACATGACCTGGTTAAGTATTGGCAATGCTGAATCCTCCTTTGATGCTGTATAAATGCTGTAAACCCATTGAAAAATGAGGGACAGATGAAATGAGGATGGATACCTTTTAGTCAAAGAATTACACTGGAAAATTTAGTTTCTCTGAAGGTTACCCTGAAAAGTTTGAGAACCACTTGTCTAAAACATATTTTAGATCCAGAACATTGGAAGGGCGATTCAGACATACTCAATTCTAGACCTCTAACTGCACATCATTTGATTAAAACTTTAAAATTGTTTTACAGAAGACGTAACTGCAGAATGTTATTATCAAGTCAATCTTCAGATTAACTGTTTTTTCTGCTCTTATGAGGCTCATCTAAGTCATCAGCTTGTCTTTCAAACCTCTTTCCAACCTGGCTGCTCAGCACAGGTTTTTTCTTAATTGGCGCCAGCATTTTGGATCTGACCAATTCATCCTTACTGACTGTTGACTTAAGACATACCTTTAGGCTCGGTGTAATTAAACTTTTACTTAAAAATCCAGCAGTCCTAGCTCGTTGGAAATCAATAACTAATTTTAAAAAGTCTTGGATAAAAAGCATTGCTAATGAACAACATGACCAGAACCTCCCAACATATCTGTACCCTGAGCGGTCTTCCTGCTACAAATTGGATCATAAATGTTTCCAGCAATACTAAACTAAAATACCTCAGCATTTCAAATCAGAGAGTTGATTTTAAATATAATGGAGCAGATTAGCCTAAAATTATTTACACCACTGGTGGATTTAGATTTAATGTCACTTTTTTTCAACCAAGTTGTTTCCTGATTGGAAAATGCCTGTGTGATTTCTAAACGATTGGACAATATACAAGACGTACTATTGTGGAAAAGTAAATTTGTTTTTATTTACACCTCAACAGTGTCAAGTCCAAAATTTTTCATACCTTTCTCAACAATTAATCGAATAACCTTTATAGGCTTTTTATAGTCACTGATAAGCTTTTTGTATGTCTTTGGTATCTTTGACTATTCGTTTTCTATTCATGTTTTATGTCTTCAAGTTTGGAAGAGGACAGCGTAGAAACCGGCTGCGTTGCACCCTTGAGGCGTGCCTATCTAGCATAAACTACCCCTGCTACTGAGAGCAGCAGCCACGGTTCTTTGATCCCTGTCTTCCACGTAACTCATTGCCCTTGGACCTCCCGTCCTCCTGTTCACTAGAACCGTTTACATAAGAGGTGGTGTTTGGTCAGAGAAAATTAGGATAAAACAATCAAAATATTGTTTATGTGGTGCACCTAAAAAAAACAAAAATGTGTCACCACATTGTTTGAGTTACTGTATTAAATAATTAATGTATTTCACATGCTAGACATTTTAATGTGTCGGTTTTAGATACTTTCCTGAATTTACTCAGGATACAGAACTGTTAGAGTAAGTGGGAACCTTTGTTGAGGGAGTAGTGGCCGCTGGGTTGCTTTTTCTGGGGGCACTGTTTGCCTCAGATGCAATACTGCAATAAGCAATACGGCAGCACTCTACTGTGATCATTACGCTGACTGACGGTATAAACTTTCAGGTTAGTATACAGTAAATTTAGCTAAAAAGGTATTAGCCATAAAGTTGTACTTTATTACTTTATCAGTATATGAAACTGTTACATTCGTCTGCATATTTTTAATGCGGTTAAGTTTAAGCGTTTTTCCCACAGACATTAATACGTAGATGCCCTATCGAACTTTGAATGCCGACATCGCCGCCATTTTCATGGAGTCAAGTCGGAGAGCCAAAATGCCTCTTATGTGTGCAGCATGGAATTGTTCGAACCATTTAGGTGTCCAAACCAAATCATGGAGAGCTGCACTTTTTTGTAAGAGTTCTCATAAAAATTCTGACTTTATTCAAGTAATTTCAAAAAAACAAATTCTCTCAGCCTGGCCCTAATTTTCCATCGTACCTACAAACATAAGTGTGTGTGTGAATAAATTAACAGGCATTAACGTAAATCTCTGTTAAAATGTCCCTTTATTTGTATTAGTTCACATCAGAGCCTTGCCTTGAGGCGTGTCTATTGTTCAGTGTTGTGTTTTAAAGTTATGACAAACTTACTTGTAATGAGGTGTTTAAACACAGATCGGCCATAACCCGCCGCTGTTGCTCATATACACCTACATTTTTGTACTAATGCTATTTCAAGCACATGTAAAATGAAAAGGATTGGTAAATAGGCTACTTTCTTTTGTTAACCAAAACAGCTAATGCTAGCGCCATTTTAGTAGTCTATTACTGCAAGGTCATGGCTAGTTAAATTAACAGTAAGATCAACTGATATTTAATTTATATTTAGGCAAATAATATTTCCTTAAATATTATTCTTATTAAATAATGGTGGCTTAACAATATTAAGAATCATGTAGGGGATTACGATTATTTTATTAAAAATCATAATTCAGAAGAAATAAATGATTTAAATCAAAAATCATTTCTTATGACTAAAGATGAGAGATACACTCTGTGATTATTGGGCTCACGACACTTAATAATTACAATTATTTAATTATTATTAACCAAAACCACGCTAAATGTCACTGTGTTATGCTAACAGAGCTACTCCAGCATACATTCATAAAACCCCTGAAGGCGGGAACTCCGTAGAAAAACACAAAGGACCATAAATGATGGAACAATGGAGGCTCAGGTCGTAGCCTCAGTCTGCTTTAAAATCTACTTTAACTCTGAGTCAGCGCTCAGTTGTTTAAAACACAGTAAACGGGCCGGCATTCAGCTTGCTGTGCAGCCGAGCTTCAGAATCCAACAGTATTTAACAGTAATCAGACGGTTCCGCATCACTTCATTAAAGCATTTCATACAACATACAACTTTAAACACATTGGGTTAAGTGAATGGCGATTCTAAATCACCCTAAGTATCCTACTTTATCCTGCCCAGGCAATTTCTGCAGTACTAACAAAAAGGAACAGATTGCTTGGTGTAGTCTTCTCTGGAGCAGCAAGTAGAAAAAGGGGGGCTTCCTTCGTCACGCATCCGTGACAAACTCAAGAACAGCCAACTGCTACAACTTCGGCAAAAAGGGAAAAATGATGGACTGTTGACAGTCGACTGGAACACAAGAAAAGAGGAAAAATCCGTCTACTTTGGAAAACCCCTGTGGGTTTTTCTTACTTAGAGTTGCACACTACAGACACGCCTTCGATCGGTAAAGTAAATCTTCTGGTCTTCGTATCCCAGCAAGATTTCTAATTCTGTCAAGCTTCTCATGAGGTTGGCCAGTGATGGAGAATGGAGTGAAAACTCACCTGCGAGCTTCCTTCCAGGGCTTTGCCACCATTGCGTGGTAACCAGTCTCGGCTCCAGCGGAAATAGCAAAGTCGGAGAGTTCCGCAAGCCCCTATAAAGCTCATCTCCTGTGATGTCAGCGCTCCAACGCCTGTTGAGCTGCAAAGTAGTAGACACAAAATGGACAATGACCAAACAATCAATTATCTAAAAAGGATATTGACTTCTAGTTTGGTAAGTCATTTTTTTAGTCCCCAGATACTTACCTTCTGGTTGTCTGAAGACGTATCAATTGCTGTTCTTAATTAGTTTTGAAACTAATTTGACCTAATTTCCAAATTTCTCAGAATAAACTTTGGTTATTAAGCATAAATATCTGCACTGAACTGTCACATTATTGCATCATTTTCATTGGCTCCCTTATTCCCTTATTTGTACATTGTTCATTAGTTCTTTATTCTTTTATTTTTGTTGATAGTTTTAGTTGAATTATTGTAGCCTGGTTAAAGAGATTATTAAATGAAATATATTTAACTTGTAGTTGAATTGTTTCTGTTAATAAATGTTTATATTTTAAGGGGAAATTGTTTAATATTTTTTCCATATGTGTGCAGAGTTTGCTGTTTTCACAATGCCAGTGCACAAATCTCTTTAATCTATTGTTCTAATACCACCACCATATTGGGCCGGTATTTATAGGACAATACTTGACAGACTAAAGGTTGTTTAATTAAATATTACATAACTTGAGCATGTTATTGCACAACAACCTCTTTAAGTATATTGATATGTATGCGATAAATAGGCCCGACACCATTGTAAGGGAAACATCCCCATATTATGATGCCTAAACCACCATGCCTTCAATTCAGTGCTTGGGTGTCATCTGACAAACTTACTTTCATCATTCCACAAAATGTTTTGGCAAATTGTTTCCTCTTCAGCACGTTTTAACAGACATATACTCATACTCGTCGTCTTCCGCTTTATCCGGGACCGGGTCATGGGGGCAGCAGACTCAGCAGAGATGCCCAGACGTCCCTCTCCCCAGACACCTCCTCCAGCTCCTCCAGGGGGAGCCCAAGGCGTTCCCAGGCCAGCCGAGAGACATAGTCCCTCAAGCGTGTCCTGGGCCGTCCCCTGGGCCTCCTCCCGGTGGGATGTGCCTGGAACACCTCCCGAGGAAGTTCTACAAGTGGAACTCCTCCACTTGTGGCAGGAACTCCCCTCCAACCTGAAGAGGGCAAGCCACCCTTTTCCGGTCGAGAACCATGGCGTTGACTTGGAGGAGCTGATCTTCATCCCAGCCGCTTCACACTCAGCTGCGAACCGCCCCAGCGCATGGTGTAGGTCTTGGCTAGAGAGGGGCCAGCATGACCACGTCATCTGCAAAAAGAAGAGACGAAATCCACTGGTCCCCAAACAAGACCCCCTCCGGCCCTTGGCTGCGCCTAGAAATCCTGTCCATAAAAGTTATGAACAGGACCGGGGACAAAGGGCAGCCCTGCCGGAGTCCAACATGCACCGGGAACAGGTCCGACTTAGTGCCGGCGATGCGGACCAAACTCCTGCTTTGCTTGTACAGAGACCGGATGGGCCTTAATAAAGGGCCCCCGATTCCATACTCCTGGAGCATCCCCCACAGGGCATCACGAGGGACACAGTTGAATGCATTCTCCAGGTCCACAAAACACATGTGGACCGGTTGGGCAAACTCCCATGAACCCTCGAGTACCCTGTAGAGGGTATAGAGCTGGTCCAGTGTTCTACGGCCAGGACGAAAACCACACTGCTCCTCCTAAAGCCGAGGTTCGACTATCGGCCGGACTCTCCTCTCCAATACCCTGGTGTAGGCCTTACCAGGGAGGCTGAGAAGTTTGATCCCCCTATAGTTGGAACACACTCTCCGGTCACCCTTCTTATGAAGGGGGACCACCACCCCAGTCTGCACTGTCCCCGACCGCCGCTCAATGTTGATGTGGCGTGTCAACTATGACAGCCCAACAACATCCAGAGACTTGAAGTACTCAGGGCGGATCTCATCCACCCTCTAAGCCCTGCCACCGCGGAGCTTTTTAACCCCCTCGGTGACTTCAGCCTGGGTGATGAAAGAGTCCAACCCCGAGTCCCCAGCCTCTGTTTACACCAGGGAATGCGTGATGGCAGGATTGAGGAGATCCTCGAAGTACTCCTTCCACCGCCCAATAATGTCCCCAGTCGAGGTCAGCAGCAAAGGCGCCGGACGGTTTGCCAGAATCGCTTCGAGGCAAACCCGTAGTCCTTCTTCATGGCCTCACCAAATTCCTCCCAGGGTTTTTGCCTCTGCCACAGCCCGGGCCGCGGCACGCTTGAGCTCACTGTTCCCGTCGGCCGCCTCAGGAGTACCACAAGCCAACCACAGCCGATAGGACTCCTTCTTCAGCTTGACAGTGTCCCTTACTGCCGGTGTCCACCACCGGGTTCGGGGATTGCCGCTGTGACAGGCACCGCAGACCTTACGGCCGCAGCTACGGGCAGCAGCATCGACAATAGATGCGGAGAACATGGTCCACTCGGACTCTATGTCTCCAAAATCCCCCGGAATCTGGTCAAAGCTCTCCCGGAGGTGGGAGTTGAATACGTCCCTGGCTGAGGCCTCTGCCAGACGTTCCCAGCAGACCCTCACTATGCGCTTGGGCCTGCCAAGTCTGTCCGGCTCTCTCCTCTTCCAGCGGATCCAAATCACCACCAGGTGGTGATCAGTGGACAGCTCAGCCCCTCTCTTCACCCGAGTCTCTAAAACATGCGGCCGAAGGTCTCATGATACGACAACAAAGTCGATCATAGACCTCCTGCCTAGGGTGTCCTGGTGCCAAGTGCACTGATGAACACCCTGAACATGGTGTTGATTATGGACAATCCGTGACTAGCACAGAAGTCCAATAACGAAACACCACTCGGATTCAGATCGGGGAGGCCATTCCTCCCGATCACTCCTCTCCAGGTGTCACTGTCGTTTCCCACGTGGGCGTTGAAGTCCCCCAGCAGAATAATGGAGTCCCCGGGAGGGGCATTATCCAGTACCCTCGACAGGGATGCCAAGAAGGCTGGGTACTCTGCACTACCGCCCGGCCCATAGGCTCAAACGACAGTCAGAGACCTGTCCCCAACCCAAAGGCGCAAGGATTTGACCCTCACATCCACTGGGGTAAACCCCAACACGAGAAGGCTGAGCTGGGGTCCCGACCCCAGGCCTGGCTCCAGGGTGGGACCCCGGCTCCGCCGTACCGGGCGACATCACGTGCCTCGTTTGTTTAGTCCTCATGAGGGTGTCAGACATATATTTATATATATATATAAATATATGTAGACTTTGGGCTACTTTTTCCGATAACTGTTAACTTCAGACCTTCTTTGATCACCCTGTAGCTGATCATAATCGTTTATCAAAGTAAACAGAACTTCACACTGCTATTATTTTGAACATGCCTCTTTCAATCAGTTATTCATTTACGCTGACTCAGGAGCATGCATATGACTGTTGGTTTTCTGTGACTCTGCTGCACCTACTAGTACATTATTTGCCACATCATGATATGATTTCTACTAAAAACTGACTGATCTGGTTAGTCTAGTTGGATCTCTGTTATTTTGAAAACAACTGTACTTCTTAGTACTGTTGTCACTGGAACCTGTAGACTTTTAGAAATGGCCTTGTAGCCTTTACGTAAGTTGTATGCAACAATAATTTGCAGTCACAGGTCCTCACAGAGCTCTTTTTAGCCATGGTTTGCCACAAACCAACTGCAGAGAGTTCTGACTTGATAAAACAGCTGTTCCTAATTAATTAGGGTAATCAGGATGTTTTAAAACCGTATCGACTACTTGGGTGAGTAACTTTGAATTTTTCCATAGGTCCTCACAATCTGCAATGGTTACAAATAATTTTGGACAAGGTATTCTACATAAAAAGTATGTTAAATATAGAAATTGGTGTTTTGCTGAAATCTATGGCACATTGTAGCGTCATAGTTTGGATCACAGTTTTTGTTTGTCAAGTTTAAAGATTGCTTTAAATCTAAATTTGCCAGGAGTTGAATATTTTTGGGCCCAGCTGTGGATGTGCAGTCTCACGTTAGTGTTGCAAAGTTGAGTTCCTGTGCACTAAATATATGCATCCAGTTGAGTTCAAACAAAAAGCTTCAATTAAAAAAAAGAGGCAAAATTAGGTTTTTCTTTTCCACCACCATGATGAGTATGCCTGTTTATGCCAGCCAGGTCAACCCCGTGCTGCTTTCAACCATGGCAGAACCAATTTGAGTGGCATACAAAACCTGCTCTTTAGACAGCATCACCAATTATCTGCCAGCATCAATTATCATGTGTTCCTGCTGCTTTTGCCGCAGTCACCTTCACCTGTTTTAAGTTTGCTTGCCTTGTTGCTTTCCCGAAATCCAGCGCTTCCCCTGCTTCCCATCTGGTCCAGGTTGGGTCCCCCTGCCACCCCACCCCTCTCCCCCACCCTCGTTGGAGGGGGGGCAGCACTGATGTTGATACACTTATTACTTCATTGGGAATTTAATCACACTGTCAAGCTTGGAAAGGGGGCCTGTCTTTCCAAGGCGGCGAATGAAAAACAATAAGTTGAATGTAGAGTTTTGAATATCACTCTGACAAATACACATACAGCTGATGTACTCACAAAGCTGATGTACTCACAAAGCTCCTACGGGCATCACGGTTGCTGTTTTCATCCTCACACGCCTGCTGAAACTCAACAGATGACAGCAGAGCAACAATAAAGGAAGTGTTTTGATATCTGGTTCAGGCACCCTCTGCCTCATTTGAGAAAAGTTTTCTTCCAATTAATGTATTTGTTGCGCCTTGAAACAGTATTCCACTTGAACTTATAAAGATAGATAGATAGATAGATAGATAGATAGATAGATAGATAGATAGATAGATAGATAGATAGATAGATAGATAGATAGATAGATAGATAGATAGATAGATAGATAGATAGATAGATAGATAGATAGATAGATAGATAGATAGATAGATAGATAGATAGATAGATAGATAGATAGATCGATCGATGGATGGATGGATGGATGGATGGATGTTCGGACACTCTCCATCCAACGCTAATCTAGACAAGCTACTTTAGAAAGGAACATTGAAGTGTCTGGATGGAGATATATAATCTCAAACAACTCCAGCATGGATTGCAGTGAGAGGTGGTTCCAAAAAGTGTTGACTACTTTCTATTGGTCAGTCGCATAAAATCCGAATAAAATGCAGAAAATGTAAAAAAGTACTTTTGCAACCCCCTAAAGACAAATGATTAGTATGGTGGTTGACCTGAGCTGAAACTGAACAGAAGCAATGCTACAATCTTTCACAAATAAAATATAAAGGAATGTCCTCAAATTATTTGATGATTGTTATGGACTCAAGGCCACAAACAAAGAAGTTGGTTCCTGGCCCACAGAGCATGGACCAGTTTTTCCCAGTTTAGGATTTACGCCAGCAGGGTGCCAGCCAAAATGGCAAAACATTTGAGGGATAAAAATGTTTTCGCCAGTTCACTGATAATTTCAACTTTTAATAACTAATCAAATTTAATAGTCCTCCATTACCAAAAAGTTTGAATGGCTTTTAGTTTCTAAAGTATTTTTTTGACAAAGATTTGTTACAGCCAGTAACTTGTCTTGTGATTATACTGTACATGCAGTGCAACAAACTCCCTCAGCTCTTGAGATCCTGACCCGCTGGATCCAGTCCCTAGATGGCACTGGCACCAGGCACCAGAAAGCCATCCTGCTTTTTATCATGCAGTTGTGACAGCCTGTAAAAGCTTTTGTCAGTGGAACTGAAAATTTAAAGCCCAGATTAGCGCATTCATATCTTGGCAGTTAATTAGGGCGGAGGAGCTAACTGAAAGCTTCAGCTGAGGAGCGCTGGAGCGGAAGAATTGAATCTCACTGCCCCTCGCAGTGAGACACAAAAAAGAATTAAGTACCTAAATGTACAGCTACCTGACTATTCTGCTAATGTATCACCAGGTGCACCTGCTGAGATGTATAAATATGAATGCTTAACTCACACTTACCATTTCTATTTTTTTTTCTGCTGCAAACTTTGGTTTGATTTAACCATGCCACACGCGTACACACACCTCCGCAGCCAGACACACTTCTTTTTGAGGTTCACGCATGACTGTTTGTATGTTCATGCCCTTCATAGCGCTGGCGTTAAGGTCAGCGGGCTCATATTTTACCTGTCAGGAGTGATCACCGCCGCCTTCACAGATGCTTTGCTTCAGTCTGTGGAGGATTCAGTTGTCCTCCTAAATCTTTACTGAGAGAGCGAAAAAAAATAACTGTATCCCACAATCTATTCAGGAGATCCATAAAGTCCAACCCAGCATTCTGCCTCCACCGGGGCAGCAGAAACAGATTTGGTCTGTGACAGAGCTGATGTATCAGCCTTATAAAGCTGATGTTTATATGAAGGAAAACATCCCATAAAGTGTTTAAATAGGATTAACCAGTTCATTAGCTGGAGTAGAATTTCATGACGGGTCAGCTGTCAGCTGTTTAATGCATGGAGTGGAGCTGTGCTGCTCCCCTGGTTTCTGCTCCACGGAGCCTATAGGCCCACAGGGAGAAGGCCTGGCTAATGCTGCCGAACGCACACAGAAAGCCATTTGGAAAAGCCATTAGCAAATGTAAATTGTTTTTCTGTCAATTAAGATATGAATTATCCAGCTGACATCAGCGCGACTGATGTAATCCACTTCTATTAATTTGACTAAAAGGAAAAGTCGTCCCTACACGAAGTCCAATCGATAAGCGTAGTCTGCCAACAGCCATGTGAGCAAATTAATATCAGGTGGATACGTTTCCTCGGCTGGCGTCCTGCTGATGCAAATCTTAAAGTGGGGACAAAGTGGGTCATACTCTCTGGGTCAGCAACAAGCTTTTTTATTTAAAGCCTTGAATTCAGAAAGATCATAAAAGGACCTGTAGACATTCACTTTTATTTCAGAAAGTGCTTCAGTGAACTAGCATACCGTCAATTGATTTCGTTTCCTTCAGCCATGATTAATGCTTTAATTATTATCACTGTGATTGTTTTTGTTTCTTGGTTTAAGTACCCTAATAATTGTTAAACTACAGTGACTTACAAAAGTACTATTTCACATTTTGTCACAAACCAACCTAAAACACTGCCATGCATTTTATTGGGATTTTATCCAATAGACCAACACCAAGCTGTGCATAATTGTGGAAGAAAAATGATCCATTGTTATCAGCGTTTTTACATAATAAAATCAGAAAAATATAGCATGCATTTTTATTGAGCCCCATTTACTCTAATACCACTAAATACAAGTATGTGCAACCAACTGCCTTCATGAAATATACATTGTTAAACAAAGTTTCTGTGTCCAAGATTTTTCTGATCTCCCAGCTCCAACATCCTCCTGCAGAGTCCTTAATCAGGTGTGTTGAACAAGTGGAAGGATCTAAAGAGCTGGTTTTGGACACCACAGGTATATTCTGTGAAACCCTTAGAGGTCCGTTAGAGAACATTTGTAAAAAAAAACAAAACAGAAAACAGTACCACAAAGACCATACACACATTAAAAAAGTTAAGTATGGTGAAAAACAAACAATCATTGCCGGTGGTGGCTGCATTATGCTGTGGGGATGTTTTTTCTCAACAGGGACAGGGAAGCTGGTTGTTCCAAGCTGGTCAGAGCTAAATACAGGCAATTCTAGAAGAAAACCTGCTGGTGGCTGCAGAAAACATGAGGCTGATTGAATTAGAATGGTTTACATCGGTGGAGTCCAACATTCTTGCCACGTGGACTATTAACATCTTGTTAAAAGTGCGTGATCTGATTTTTTTTTAATAAGAAATGCAAAAAACAATAAACTGAACATGCAAAATATTAGTGGCTGAATATTTGTGATCCTAGTTATAAAATGAAAAAGAAACCAAAAAGCATCAATATTAAATGATGAATAATTGGTGTTGTCCCTAACATTTGCTGTTTTAGTAAGATATAAATTTGTCAGTAAAACCTTTGCTCTAGGGCTGCATGGTGGCCGGGGGTCTTTCTGCATGGAGTTTGCATGTTCTCCCCGTGCATGCGTGGGTTCTCACCGGGTACTCCGGCTTCCTCCCACAGTCCAAAGACGTGCCTGTTAGGCTAATTGGTCACTCTAAAATTGCCCTTAGGTGTATGAATGAGTGTGTGCATGGCTGTTTGTGTGTTGACCTGCGATGGACTGGCGACCTGTCCAGGGTGTACCCCGCCTCTCGCCCATAGACTGCTGGAGATAGGCACCAGCTCCCCCGCGACCCACTATGGAATAAGCGGTAGAAAATGACTGACTGACTGACCTTTGCTCTATAAAAAAATCTTCCATGCATCAACTGCCTGGACTGGCGGGTCAAATATGTACCATTCTGGATTTGCAATCGGGGGCCACACAAAATAAGTTGAGGAGCTCCAACAGGAGCCCCACAGTTTAGATCAAAGCGTGATTGTGTGTTAGAAGGGCCTCGTAAACTCTGTGGGGACACTGAGGGCGTCGTGTCCGAAGGGATTGGGGCGGCGGAGGGTTAGAGGCTAGAGGGTGGCGTGGAGGGGCTGCAGCATGTAGGGTGGGGGGGTTGTGTCCTCTTCTTGGATATGGGTTCACCGGCATTTGGAGTGGCTGAGCGGCGATGGTAGAGCTGAGCTGGACAATGTTTCTCCCTGGGCTATCATTGCAATGGCGGTGAGGTGGTGTGTTTGCGGGGGGCGTGGAGGGGGATGCCGGCCCTGGATGCCTGCCACTGGCTGGGTCTCTCTTGCTGGGTGAGTTTGTCCCATCTTGGTGTGGGGTCGTGGGTTCCGTTGTGGGCGCAGTGCTTGGTGGTGTCTGCCCTGTTGCGCCTGTGGGCGGGGGCTGGGGTAGCATTGCATGGGGCCCTTTCCTTGCTGTTGCGGCACGCTATGTGGTGGGGGGCAGGATGCGGCGGGGGTGCTTGGAGTGGGGCTGTGTGTGGAGCTTGCACTGTGCGGGTGTGGCTTCATCAGCTTTTCAGGGATGGAGCTCACCTGTGGGGTGTGCCCCTGTGCTGTAGGTAGGGGATTCATGGCGTTTGGGTTCGGGGACATATGTTCGATATCTGTGTCCTGGTTGGGGGTGGCCCTGTGGCATGTTTGGGTTCATTGGGGGTGGGGGGCTCATGGGGTTAGGATCGGAATTCATTGGGGAGTTGGGACTGTTTCATCCTGTGGCAGCTCTGGTTGGTGGGCTAGTTTAGACCATGTAGACCCCTCTTTTTTCCATGGACCTCTCCGGATGAGGATGGGAGTCGTTGGGGACTGGGGTTTGGACAGGGGGTAGGGGTCCAGCCCGGGGTCACTCAGGTTCAGGCACCAGCCCAGGTTTGCCCAGCCCAGGTTCAGGTGCTGGGGCAGTCTGCCTGTCTCCACCCCCGGAGGGAAGGGAACCACCTCCTGGGTCCGGGGCTGGTTGCCCCTATGGGGTATCGGACCTGGGAGTATAGAATATGTATGGGGAGTGTACGACGTCCATTGTTGTTTGTCTTTCTGTTGGGTGCGTGGGTGTGAGTGTTTTTAAGTGTATGCATGAGGGTGGGAATGCGTGATTGTGACTGTGTCTGCCTGTTTTTTGTGTCAGGTTAGGTTTTGGACTGTCCCTCTTCTGGATCAGTTTAGAAGAGGTCCTGTCCCAAATGTGGGACAGGACAGGACACGGTTAAAATAAAAGAAAAAAAGGAGGGCCTAGTAAAAGTCCAGACCTAAATCCCAAATTGAAATCCAAATTCCAGTTAAAAAAGGCTGCTGTGACATGCTCATTTTTAAAAGATCACACAGCTATTAACTATCTCGAGCAAAACCTGGAAAACCTGACAAAAGGAAGCAAAAAATAAAAGTTCCCCTGGAACAAAATTATTTAACTGCAGTGAATATTAACCAAAGCACAGTAACTAGGAAAGGTACAGCTCTCAGAAAAAAGCCACTAAACAGAAATAGTTTTTCAGGTCAATATAAAGTTTATGATTCATACATATATTTAATAACTTTAATATGTAGGCGAATGTGAGAGCCCAACTTTCTTACTATTTTAAGGGTATTTTTTTGTCTCAGAACATGAGATTACATTTCTTACTTGAGGTGCACAGCTCTTTTTTTAAACATATAAAGTGCTAACTCTCAATGTTTCCTGCAGGAAATATAGGATAGAATTAAATTAATTGAGTCTTTATACAACTTTGAAACAATTTCTGTTTCTTGATTTTATGATTTGTACCTGTTTTCATCGTAGAAATGTTTTAAGTCCAGTCAAATTAGGATGAAATTCTAAAACAAGAACAAAGCAGAACTACGCCCCTCAACTGTGTGGAAACAGTTTTGTGACATTAGCTTTTAAAGCTGGCCTGTCAGGTAAAAATGAATGTGGCTAAGGTTATAAGATTTGTGGCTTTTGTTTGTATTTAGATGTAAACCCATTATTCTCAAATCGGTTACATGTCTTTTTAGCCAATAAATAAAACCATTAAAGGCTAGCATGAATTTGATTCTAAAAAGATGTTTGCCTGCTGTTTGGTGGTCAATACGCAGCACTGTGTTTGTCACTCAAAACCACCTTAGGTTATGCATATGAAATCCTTTGCTCTTCAATCTGGGTATATAGACTTCCCAATGTTGAAGCAACTGTTGCTAATGCAGCATCTAGGTGCCTTAAGAGTCAACGTTGTTGACTGTTTTCAATGCTAATTGTTGCACTTGATTGTAAAGGTTATCAGTTGGTGTGCATCACAATTATCTTGCATCATGTGCACATTTAAAGATTTAATTAACACATTTTAAGGTTAGATATTGATATTATAATAGCTGTTTATGTTCAGTTGCAGTGCTAAAACTATGCTAGTGTTTCCCTAGCTCCCATTACTGATGTTTTCTCAATGGAAAGGATTGACTGATACCAACAAACTGGCACTATCTCAGCCCCAAGTCTAAGGCAGACCGAAGAAAAGAACTGCTTTAATCAGGGGCAGGAAGCAGACTCATGGAGACCATCAATCCAGCTATTGTCTATAACCACTTATCCCTACAGGGTCACTAGGGGACCGGTGTCTATTTCCAGCAGTCTATGGGCGAGAGGCTCGGTACACCTTGGACAGGTCACCAGTCCATGACAGGTTAACACAGAGACACACAGCACAAATAACCACGCACGCACTCATAACTGGGGGCAATTTAGAGAGACCGGTTAAACTAAAAGTCATGTTTTTCATGACTTTTCAAGTCATGGGGAGAAAATGCAAAGTCAATGCAGAAAGACACCAGGCTTCTAACCCAGGACAGTGCTACCAACTAGTCATGACACAATTTGTGGTACTAAATGTATGCAAACCAGAGATTGTGCATTCTGGTAATTCTGAAACAGTCACAAAAGCAGATTTGCTCCTGAAATAACAGTACAAAACAAATCGCATTTCTCTGATGCAGTTTTTCCCTATTGAAATTCGGCATTATGCATACATTTACGGGAAAATTTGCCTATTTATATATATTTGTGTAAACTACAGACGGAACATCAAACTCTCAAAGACCAGAACTGTTTTTCATCTTGCAGACTATATAAAATACCATCTGCTCAAAGCTGCAGATAATTTTGAAACAAGAGATTTATTCTGGTAAGGTGTGTCTGATACCATTCCGTGTTTAAAATTCAGTTTTTGTATTTACAGGATACAGACATATTGATGTGGGATATTCCAACAGTTAGTGCTTTAAATGCAGAGGTTAATAAATAAAACTTATTGCACAGAGTACGTGAGGTGCATTAAGGAAACTGTCCTGCTCAGCTAGGCAGACCAACCCAAAGACCAGGATTTCATTAATTAGGTGAAATTATCAGTATGTAAGTGATTTTATGTTTTTATATATATAAACTATATATATGGATTCATGGTTCCACTGTTCTTTCTAATTTTCCCTCTCTTTCCCCACGTCTGGATCTGCCCTTTGGGGCTAGTGAATCGGCAACTTTGACCTGACACAAAAATAGATGGTAACTGCTGATTTAGCTGGACTTGATGGACACCTTTGCATCTGCATGTATTTAGCACAATAGAGTTTGTGAATCCAGTGCAGTAATAAAATATGCATCAGATACAAAACAGTTGCAACTATAGAGCAGATAGCAATGCTTTGAGAGTTATGTCTTGATGATGAAACTGTTGATCAGTGTGACACTTAAAGGCCCTCACAATTGCTATTTAGAGGTGAATCTAATAAGTTTATTTCTGATTCAGCTCACAGGTTCTGGCAGTCATATGAGTTCTGCTTTATATGCTGTGTATAACTCCTATTTGCAATGCTGCCGGTTAATATTGATCAAGGAGCTGCATACTGGGATTGTAAACATCTTTCAAAAACACAACAGGTTGCTTAAAATTGTGTTTCTCCAAATGTAGCTTCTCAAATGAAGACTATTTGCAGGATTACTGAGAGAAATAATTGGACTTGTGTAGTTAAAACAGTTTTGCTTCAGTTCAGTTCTCCAAAAAAACTAATTTTCGGCGACGTAATGATGGGGCACCATGCTGGATCTCTGGCCAAGTTGGTTTTTAACTGTTTTTATAAAACAACTGAAAAACTGGCTCCCTGGTTTAGCCCTGAAACTGCACTGCGAGAAAAAGCCAGACAATTTGGGAGTGGTGGGAGCAAAGATAGTTCTGAAAGATGATGTAGTATCTTAGGAGAGGTTTTAAAAACATGAAGGGGAGCTCCATTTGTAACACAACTAACAAACTCACATATCGATTTGGCTGCTTCTGCAGTTGCCATTATTGTAGCAATATGTTTTGCACTGAATGTCACAGCTTATTCAAATTAATGTGTATTTACCTCCATTGACTGACTCAAACAATATACTAAATCTCACATTTTCGCAAGAGCAACTACAATTTTTCATGGTAGATGCTAAGACTAGAAAAAGTCCTTCAGTTGAATGCATCTCTGCCGGCCCTCTTGCTCCCTTTGCCTGTGGCAGGATGAATGAGTTAATATGTAGTCATTGTGTGAGCTGGATATACTCACACATGGTGCACTGATATCCTACATCAATGGGCTATTGCAAGTTAATGACCAGCTCTGTGAAGGCCCATTTACAGGAAATATGGACAGAGTAAAAAAAATGGGAGCAGGGAAAGTAGGTGCTCCTGCCGTTGAGCAGCTCATAACTGAGCAGGATGGTTGTTGAGAATCTCATTTGGCTGTGCACTCTCTCACAAAGACTTAACTCAAGCTGAAAGCCATTCCTATCATGTTGTGAACACTTCGGACCCTCCAATGAATCGTCTTCTTCTGTTGTTGCTTAAAATGTGCATCCGAATTCGCATAAATTTGCATAGGTAAATAACAGTTCTGAGCAGCTCAGCTTCATTCTTCATGTGAATAAATATTCTAGCACTTTTAGGTATAAAAGAGATCATCGAAGTAATCACAAAGGGATGAGAAACTGTGCTTTGTGAACAATCTTTGGCATCCATCTTCTTCCTGCGCCAACTCCTGCTTTCATAGCATGAGGTGAATGAATGAGTGACACCCACAGCTGAACATCCAAAACATTTGGGAACATTTTCTTTTTATTTCTGGGAATTGTTTGAAGTCAAGGGAGCAGAAGACAATAATTAACTGGTTTAAAAAGCCAAGTACCAACACAAAAAGAATGAAAAAGACAAATACACACTGACAGACTGATTTGCATGTAAATGAATGACAACTAATTTCTGCAATAAATAAGGACATAAAAAACATTAATTTCCTAGAACATAATGTCATATAAATGAGACGTGAAATTAACTATACAACTGAAAAAAAAGTAAATTGACAAGTTGAACAGACAAGACAGTAACATCACAGTAAAAATTAAATCAAAAAGAAAAACAAAGAAACTGAAGCTGTAAGTCAGTAAGGTGCCAGCACAGCTCTCCAAATCCACCACGATCAGTCTTTATTGTCTTATACTGTTATTTTTTTTAAAGATTTCCAATAAAAAAATAAATACACATGATGAAAACATAATTTCAGAAGAAGACCCTCACGCAAGATCTGAGGGAGGTGTAGACAGCATCAGATGGTTGAATTTTAATGCGACTGAAGATAAATGCCATGCGGAGAGACTAGACCTCCAGTCTCTCTGAACTTATTCCTGTGGAGATCCATTATTCACTCCAGGGCAAACAAAAAAATGACATGTTGCTACGGCAAAAAATAAATAAGATCTAATCAAATGTACAACTGTCTGGACATTAGGAGGACTCAAAAAAAATACTCTACAGAAAATTGAACTTTTCTGTACAATAATGAGTCCCCAAAACACTGGCTAGCTGTGATAAACTATGTAAACATTTTTGTTTTGACACAGTTTTCAGTGAAAACTGAAGAAAAAAACTTAATGACACTGCAGTAAGTTTTTACCCTACATTTGTTTTCTTCTTTAACTGTGACAGTTATAGTGTTTGCAGACATCAGTAATTTAACACAGCATGTCAGTTAAAATAGAAAATAAAGAAAACAAAATATTTAGGATGCATGAAGTATCTGCGTTGACATCCTCATGAGCCGATGTAAGTAATTCTTTAACATATCGTACAGATCCCACAAGTAAAAATGGGCCAATATTGATAACCGATTGTTATTTCCATCTTGTTGCCGTTTCTGTGTGTGTTGCAGGAGGAGGGGAGGGGGTTGGCCATGTGGTATTTGTTTGATCATGTGATAGTGATGCAGCACAGCTTTTTTTGGGGGGTGGGGGGTTAACTGAAGCAGAGAAACAATGTCAGCAGTGTGGTCACTGTTTCACGGTATCGAAAGGGTTGGGAAATTTATATAATACATATAATGTCAGTAAATCTTGGGCAATATTGGGGGCAATATTAATATCGGGTATCGATATAGGCCCAAATTTTCATTTTGGTGCATCCCTGCATACTTAATGACAAATTTAGAGGAATAACTATATCTCCAACTTTTCTGCAAGCTCAGTTTGCTTTTGCAAGCTTGAGAAACATCTAGAATTTGGATGCCAAGGGAGCGACGTTTGAGATACATGACATTTATTTCCTGCAGCGATGACTGAACACTAAAACCCCGGTTGACCATTATATTCTTTGACAACAGACAGAAAATCATTCATTTTAATAAATATATTAATAAGTAAAGGGATAAATAAAAACAAATAAACCAGAATTAAAAAGACACTTTTAAGCACAGGTATACTTTACCTCATGTCACGTCCATGACGGTTGCATTTAATCAACCGTTGAATAGCAAAAAAAAATAAATAATAATAATTTTTTGACTTCCAACTTTCCCCAAAGATTTCTTGAGGTCCCTCACTTACACAGATGCCAGCACCACATCACATACACCTCACATGCATGCTCAGAATGGCCAAAATGACAGTGATCGTATTTTACAGGGTTACAATGGACAGGGTCAGTAGAACTCCAAGGATTACACACCTCTTCACAGTCACTTGGGGTCGTGTGGGGTGTTTGAGTGATAATTCACACTGCCAAATGTCTCCAGTGGGGACTTTTCAAATTGTCCCGATGAAGTTGTACTGCATTGTCTCTGTAACGCTTACAATAGTAAGTGTGCTTCCGTGAGCTGAAGTTCATCTTTAAGCGACTATGTGAGTCTAGAGTTCTCAAGAAAATGTGTTCTTTTTAAATCACAGTTGCCAATATGGTACTGTCAGAATGTTTTTACCTTTGTTCCAAACAGTTTATTCATGTGTTGCGAAATGATTTGATTTCTATACATAATATTCCTTATCCTTGTCTTTCGGTCTCTTGCTACTGGCACTGCCTTTGGCGCTACCACTGGGTGGTTTATCCTTCAGTACAGCGCCATTGGTTTGCGCAGAGTTGCTGATGTAGTTGCGCGTTTCATCCACCTGGTAGGAACCCTCATCCCTGTTCCTGTACTTGTACATAGCGTAGAGGAGAATGAGGATGCAGAGGGCGGCAGCTGAGACAATTCCCACCACCATGCCCGTGGTACTGCTGGATTCACGGATCACCTCCGAGACTCCGGGTGGCACGCGCTTCACCACGCCAGGCACCGTGGGCAAGGCAGCAGGTACTGTGCGCAGCATGGGTGAAGTGATGAAGGGGCCCCTTGGCTTGGTGCCGTCCACATCAAAGGATGTCGGCAAGGGCAGCAGGACTGGCATGTCTGGCTGCAGAGGTTTTACCTCGCGGTTGTCCATTTTCCCTGCAGGCAGCTTGGGTGGCATATCCGAGGGGACCGCTGCAGGCGGTGTGCCCCGGACATCAGGCAGAGGTGAGGTGGGTGTAGTCCTACCTCCCTCTGAGGCTTTGCTAGGCCTCAAGTCCTTGGGTTCCCACTTGGGCACGAGAGCTTTGTAGCCGCCTTCATAAGCCGATGTGGTCAAGATTTTATCTGTTACCAGGGAGAAGGTGGTGTAAAAATCTTCATCGTCAGTCGGGGGCAGGCTAGAGTCGAAAGCTTCACCAGAGCCAAACCCCGAAATCACCATGCCATCATCATCATCACCATCATCATCATCATCACCATCATCACCACCATCACAATCATCGCTGCCTCGGTCCGACAAGCAAGGTACCCCCGCCTCTGTGGCTATGGCCAAGGATTCTTTGGTGGTGTCGATAATGGTGAGGACAGGGTGGAGGGTTGGGGGAAGGGGGATGAAGGGTGAACGGGTGGATACAGAAGGGATGTCTATAGGGTCCTCGACTAGCACGGGGACGACTAGCTCCCCTCCTGCAAGGAGAAACAGGAAGAAGGAAATCAGAGGATAGAAAGTTTCCTACCACCAAAGCAAGAAGCAGTCAAACACACAAAAAAAGTACAGAAAAATGCAAGAAGCAAAGCTTGATATGAAGAGAAAAAAAAGTAAAAAGAAAATGGAGAAAGAATAGAAAGTACTGTACCAGTGCAAAAACAATGAAACTCAGAACCAAACAAGACCAAAACTAAAAGAAAAAAACAGCCATAAATTAAGTTTACATTGCATCAAAAGGCTTTGAGGGATGCACAAGGGTGAGCCACATTAAACTGATACCTCATATTATCCTGCATATCCTATACGCTCAGACAGCAATATAACATATTGTTGCCCTCATAGCCTAACTAAATCATACGACTTAGGTTAGGTTAGGCTATGAGGCTAAGAGAATATGTTCTATGTGATTCATGCTGACTTATTTTTCGTATGTGGTGAGCTATATTTGTTGCTTTTTTATGATTCTGTCTGCAACTACTTAAATTAAAACTATAAGCCGTCATAGGGAACATTTGATTTGTCTCTTAAGTGTCAAGATCGAAAGATGGACTCTAAGTACAAAAAGAATTACCGTACTGCAATGTGTAATAGAGATATGTTATTCGCCCTAAAACCAAGTAAACAAAAATAATCATAAAAAGAAACTATGTCCTCTTTTAACTAGAATTTTAACGTAGCACTTTTCTAAGTCTAACCTCAAGGGTTCAAAACCACACCATATATTCAGATCACTGTTTATTAATTAAAGAAGAAACTACATACAAAAGTTGGTGATGCATACAAAATATGTAAAACTCCAGCACTAAAAATGGATGTACCATCATCTTTGAGCAGCTGTACGATTAAAGTAAATAAACTTTTTGTCTTGTGTTTTTGTGTTGTATTTGTGGCGATTCAGGGTTTGTTCATGGTTTGGACAGTATTGCATAAGGTTTGTATACTGTATGATATCTGTACAATCTTTGCAAGATCTTAGTGCTTGTATTGCATTTGTAGGGTTTTGTTATGGTGTGTGTGTGTGATTCTTGTATGGAGTCAGGCAGTTTTTGTATGATACTATATGTGTCTTATTGTGTTGCACAGGGTTGCTACACGGGTACAGTGTTTCTCGATCCTTGTATGGTGTTAGGGTTTTTACTATATTTGTACAATCTTTGTATTTTATAGGCTTTGTACAATGTAATATGACAACATATTTTATTTGTAAATGAAGTCCATGGAAGCAGGTTGCATAAATCTAAGTCTTTTAAAATCTCCTGGTTCTCCTTTAACTTTCTGTTGTGGACGCTAATGTTCAGTGTATGTTACCCATTCAATGCCAAGACAAATCCATGTACTCCACACTGTTTTCGGGGTTACCACTCCGGTTGAAAAGAGCAGGTTACCTTTCTCCCACTTGTCTGAAGCACATCGTTCAGCTCTGGAGTTGGTCTTCCTCTTTCTAGAACCTCCTGTTTCGACTAAAAATCCAGTTTCGAAAAATCCTTTTCCAGTACGGTGCCTGTATGGTGTTGGTATTTGTAGGAGTCTATGGTGTCGGACTATATTTGTACAGTGTTGTTGCAATGTTTGTGCAGCCTTTTTGCAGTGTTTGCATATTACTGGACCATTTTTGTTAAATATTTGTACAGTGTGTATTTGGATATGTGCTTTTTAGCCCTAGTGATTACTTCAGCCAACAAAAAAAGAAAGGGTTTCTTTTTTGAGTAGAAGCACTCCAAAGAATAAAAGGAAGATCTAGTTCCCTTAGCTTCAATGGGCTCCCCTAATTGTCCTAACCTCTTGCCTTTTGACCCTACAGTTACCACAATGGCACCAGGCAGTTCAGCGACACCTGAATGTTTGCTGACTTGTATGACTTGGATCTTGCTTGTAACAGCTTGTGCTCCCCATTTTGGCATGGAAAAAAGTAAGGAATCCCTTTCCCATAATTGTCTATTTCGAATAAACCCATTTACCCGTGGGACACCTACAAAGCGCCTGAAACACTCAGATGTCAATTGAAGCTGCATTTCCTCTTGCCAAAGTGGCTTGTTTGTACATTGCAAAGGCTCACAAACGGCACTATAAAGAGATGCAAACCTTTTAGAACAATAAAGGAAAACAGAATGGAAATGAAAAAAAGGAAACAGTAAAATAACATAATAGTAATTAAGGCATTGCAAAATGTCTTTGGAATTAGAGCAAACATTATAATAAAAGAAAAACAAAACATTCACAAAGTAAAGCCACAGATAGAGCTATTCAGATAAAGGATTAGTAGTAGGTAAGAAGGAAAACAGGTAAAGAAAACCAAAGTTAGCTTGGAAAATCATAAAAGCCTACAAAAAAAGGAAGAAAGCATACCATCAGCTTTTTTCAACTTACATCAACAAATTGCCCGCATGATTTTGGCAGGAAGAAAACAAAATTTACAAAAAAAAGTTGTGTAAGAATGCCTTTGGACAGGTTAGATTCTCTTTAACAGCTTCTGGTTACGTAGTATATTATCCTCTGTTTAGACAGGATGGTATAGGGAGGCAACAGCACATACATCCACACACATGACATGAAAGTAATCTTCGCCATTCTGCTCAGGAGATCTTTTTTCTACTTTTAAAAGTTATTTTGTTTCATAAAAAAGAAAACTGTACATTTAGGATTCCTACTTTTATCATTAAATCTCAATAAATATCTACAGCCTGATCCGACGACTCTGGCTTATTTTTTTCTTCTTTTGCTCAACATTAACTTGTTCATCAGTCATGAACAAAATGAACTGTACATATCTTAAGAGTCTCTACATAAAGGGTTTGGGAGGAAGGAGCGTGACACGGGTTGGGACCTATGAACATACTAGGAAGGAAATGACATAGATGGGGGTGAACGTGTACATCAGTTGCCATGTCCATGTAAAGGCGGCACGAAGCGGTCGGGCGGCATTAGAGCTTTTGGCTGTAAGGAAGGGATGGGGATACACAAACAATGAGCATATACATGCCCATCTACAAAAGAGAACAGCACTCTCAACACTGACAGTTTTACAAACCCTAAGCTGCAACTTCTTTGTCATGCACAAAAATTCAACATTCATTGATTAGATCCCAATTTCAAATTAGAAATAGCTGTTCAAGAACAGGTGAGCGTTAAAGATAAGCACAGAATCAGTTTGGAAGAACTTTCAATAATAGCGGTGGGGGTCTATTTTGTAGGTGGCTTCTCTTTTTTCTCTATGAAAGCATCAATTTGAAACTCAAATACAGCAGCAATAATTTGAAACCCAATATAAAACCTTCTGAAATAGGAATAACTTCATAGGGAAAAGAGGAAGCATAAATATAATAAAAAGGATAATTAAAGGTTTTTAAAGTGAGGCTCTGTTTTAAGGATGGAAGCATTTAATATCGTACCTACAGCACATAACTATCGATATCAGCATCTTCAGTTTGGATGAATCCTTGCTGATGCTGATGGCAAGTCCAAGAGGGGCCAAGACCAAAGTGAACAACTCCAATCTCAAAATAAACTCACAGCACTTTATTTACCTGTTAACTGTTGTCATGCTGGTTTAGCGAGGGTTAAGGAACCCTTGGGTCGCTTCTTTCAAGCAGATGCTAAATGAACTAGAAATAGTTAATCTCAATGTAACACATAGATTGGATATAAATGTAGGCATAAAGTATCCAAAATTATGCCTAACTGAGCAAAACACTGACCACTAGTAGCCAGCAAAGGTTTTAGAATATGATCCTATATTTGCGTGGCATATGCATAAACCGAGATTAGTGGAATACATACGTCACCTCGGCTGTATTAAAAGGTTCACAATCGAATTATAAATATTAACAATCAATATCTCAAGTTATTAATTATTTTAAAACTTCCCGAATCTCTACATTTACAAAAAAATATGAAAGACATACTCAAATGCATTCAGATAATATTTTCTGAGCATAACAGCTGATTAGGTCATTTGATGCTTATTTTTTGAAACCTTTTTTTTCCATCTTGTTGCCATTTGTTTAGATGTTCCAGGAGGGATATGGCCATGTGGCATCTGTTTGGGCATGTGATGGCGATGCAGCGAAAAGGTACTGGGGTGTTCAACTAAAGCAGAGAAGCAAAGTCAGCCGTGCGGTTATTTTTTCAGGGTGTCGAAAGGGTAGGGAAATTTATATATATATATATATCAGTAAAAATTGGTTATCGGCCATCACAACAATAATAATATCAGATATCTATATAGGCCCAAATCTTTCATATCGGTACATCCCTAAAGGTTCATAAAATAAACCACTATCAAATTTTTTGAGATTGAAATTGTTTTAAGAAAGCAAAAGTCCACTTTGGTCTTGGCCCCTCTCGAAGTAGCCGCTAACTTCAGCTTCCAGGACCAACTAATCTGGATTTATACTAAATATAGGCGGCAAGACATGTATCCACTGCAGCAAAGATACTAAATGCCCAACCTTCTAATGGAACCCCACTTGAAAAATCCTGAACTCCCCGTTTTAGGAAGAAAAAAAAAAATCATCAAAACATTTGCAGTTCTCAGCAAATTAGCAGAAAGTTAAAAAATTGGACATTATTAGAAAAAAAAGGAAACATAGTTTTGCATATATGTGTGTGTTAACATATATGCACAAAAAAGACAAGAAGCAAGAAAGAAAGAAAGGCATTAAATCTCTCACACTATCAAAGATGAACAACCAGAAAGCACACACTGAGGCAGACAAAGAGAGGGGGGACAGCTTATAGGTAAAATGTCACCACCTTCATATAACTAATAATAACCTTATTATTAGTTACTTTATTGCATTTCTCTTGTTAGTATTTTAAACACAGGACAGGGCGTGCAGTCTGGATGTACGTCAGAGAAATAAGGGAAAAAACACATGGGTTCTTTTGTTTGTTTCTTTGGATTTTAGTTCCACTGTAAGAAGTTGGGTTAATGCATGCTTTAAGTAAGTTGCATTTAGGGAGAGTAAGATACAATAACAATACAGCAAGCTAGGGGGGAGAGGTGAAGGGGGTCTGTGGTCAGTTAAGGGCTCTGCCACCAAGGGCTGTGGGATATTTTCTCAAGCAAAACCATTCGTTAGTGGTTAACAGGGAGAGAAGGTGCACGGTGGGTGATGTATAACCAACATTAAATGGCATTTAAGCCCACCACATCCGCTAATTAATCAAGAAGTGGAGTACAGTGGTAATTAATGAGCTCCCATTTTTTTGTGAAATGTTTAGATGCTTTGTGTTGTGTGCATAACCAACAGCCTTTGTTTGACAGATAAACATCTGGAGTTCCACAAGAGGGCGCAGGACGGTGAGTTTATGTATGCCTCTGGTGAATTTAAGGAGATGTGGACATTTGTCTTCACATATCAGCTTTGGGTTCCTCCTCTGCAGGCTGAGAACAGGAGTGCTGCTCATTTAGCAAACTGGGAGTGCGGGCTCGACATTTCTTAAATGTGTGATCTGTCATTCTGTGTGGACTGCCTCAGCATGATCTGCAGACCAGCAGGACGCAGATGGAGCTCATGTTGCTGTGATAATATTCCAATAACATAAACTGCAATGTTAAATAAACAACAGTAACAGTGCAACTGATTCCATCTCAGGCCTTATTTATCCAGCTCCACCCTCCTTGTTTGCACCCTTTCACTCGGTTCTTGGCAAACAGCTCTCGACAACTGTTAGCTTTACTCTGTATCAACAAAGCGCTTGGATGAGGTGGTGGGGGTCTCCAGTAAAGTCAGTGCAGAGGACCTTGATGTTTAGTAAACACTTTAATCCTGTGTAAGCTCCTGCACAAGCTCCACTCGTCTTGCTGCATATCTGAGGCAGACAAACATTGCGTCTTGCTAATAGGTTTGCTCAACCACATTGGGTTTGTTTTCCCAAACTTTGCTCGATGGATGAGGTGTTTTACTCGGAGTCCTTTTTAGCTAATAATTATCCCCCCCTACTAGACCTGCTGCCACTTACTCAGTTTTTCTTCTCACTTAGCTGAAAGAAAGGCACAACCTTTGGAGAGCGGGTGAGTCTTTGTGCCATCTGACTGGTCTTTGCGTTAGTGAGAAAAATCCCATTTATAAAATGAAAAAAAAAACAACATGAAACAGAATTTATTTCAGAAGCTCTTCCTTTTCTCATGTGAGAATGAGTAGAATGATCTATCTTTCAGTGTCAATATTTTTTACCTATTAAAAATAAATAGCAATTTGTTAAATATTTCTATATTTGATACATGGAATAAAATTGCTATAAATGTATTGAATAAAAAAATAAAACTATTAAACAACTTTTTGTATTAATGCATTTAACTTCAACAGTATTTGCCCTCAAAAGTTGAGGGCCCTAAATACCCACAATAAAATTAAATACAATAAAATAAATGTGTTATGCCATAATCCCTTTTGGAAGCACATCAGACCTATTTTAATAAATGATTTTCACATTTAATTACCTATCATTTAAATCTTCTTTATAATAAATTACTCACAAATTAATGTACTTGCAAATTTTTAAAATAATATTAATATATTACTATTCTATTTACATTTTCACATATATTCAAGCAATAATTTGTTCATTAGATTGCTTTAGATTAGATCTGTTTTGGTCTTTGATAGAAATTAATTCATTTTTTTATTTTTACATTCAATAACTTAATGAAACATTAAAACATTAAAAAAATTCCAGGTAATATTTATTTCATGTATGAATTTTCAATCTCATCCAAATGATTACATGAATAAATACTCGGTAAATTGCAAGACTGTTTAGTTGCGGCACTGTGCAGCTATAACTAGGTCAAACTACTGTCTTGTGAGAACCTCGACAGTGGATGTAATCTTTTTCATGAGTCAATCATGAGGATTATGGCCCCTTATATTTGCAGAGGGAGAGATATGGGAAAAAGGGTAACTTTCTAGGGCAGGATGTTCATGTCTAACAGAGGTGCACTGTTGAAGCAGTTGTTAAAGACTGGCTTGGCTACTGATTTTTAAAATTTACAAAGAGCAGAAATAAAGTAACTCTGGTAGTACAAATGGTGAAAGGTGACTTTTTTGGGAAATCGTTTAAAATGCACATAGTAATGGAAAGGCCGAATGGCAAATTATTAATAAACTGGCTGGCCGTCAAAGTAAACAAGACAAAAAATTAGAGTGTTCTATAAATAACAGTCAGGTGAGAGATCTCAATATTCTGGCTGCGAGTTCAAACAGCATCTTTTTAGAGTCTGTGCTTGACATAGCTCAGTTGTTTCCCTCTCCTGGCTGTTTTAGCAAACCTGATTTTACCCGACCAGTTTTTAAAATGACAGAAATCACAGATATAAAAATAAGGATTTGTTGGTGTTTGTTGGCTCTGGCACATTTATTAAATCTATCTTTTAAGGATACTGTAGTCCCTTAAACTTGGAAATTTGTGGTGGTAACCCCAAGCTTTAAGGCGGGGAATATACGCGAGATACACTACCGGTCAAAAGTTTTAGATACAGTTTCCCACTTAATAGGTCTCTTTATTTTCATGACTATTTACATTGTAGATTCTCGCCAAAGGCAACAAAACTATGAATGAACACACATGTAAATATGTAGTTAACAAAAAGTGTAAAATAACTCTAAACATTTTTATATTTTAGATTGTTCAAAATAGCCACCCTTTCCTTTGATTTCTGCTGTGATCTCTTGGGATTCTCTCCATGATCTTCATGAGGTGGTCACCTGTAATGGTTTTCCAAAGAGTCTTGAAAGAACTTACCAGACGTTCATTGAGAGAGGGCAACAGGTTAATATTTTAGTCATCACAGCAAAGGGTGGCTACTTTAAGGAATCTAAAATATAACATATTTACATTTCTTTTACAATGTTTTGTTAGCTATATAATTCCATATGTGTTCATTCACAGTTTGGATGCCTCAAGTGAGAATCTACGTACAATGTAAATAGTCATAAACATAAAGACAACCATTAAATGAGAAAGGCGTTATAAAACATTTGACCGGTAGTGTGCATTTAACTACAGACCAATCAGTGTGTTACATCACCTAGTGATGGGGACAATCTGCATTCATTCCAGTTTGGTTTTTGTCCAAACAGAGTGAGCTCTGTGTTCTGATTGAAAAAAATAAAGGTTAAATGTAACCTTCCAAATTTTAGATGTATCAGAAACATCCATAAAGCTCCAGCTGTGTGTGCTTCTTTCAGTAAAATAACCAGAGCCTCCAGCAGATGTGAGTGTATTAGTCCACCTAGACTTGCTACCTTTGGTCAGACGGTTCTGTCTATCATTGAAGGTAACATTTGGACCACCCTGCCAATCACTGTCAGGGAATATCCAACTTTTAATACTTTTAAAAGCAGATAAAAGGATGGCTTGTATCTGCCCATATATGTAAACATAGTTGGTAAAACAAATTTTGAGTGGGATTATTTATGCCGTGCGTGTGTGTGTATGCGTTTGCCACATGTAGAGGCATGTACATACACAGACACACAGTTGTGTAAATATGTCTGGCATGAGCGCAGATACACATCTGTGTAAATGTGTACGTTTCTGTTTTTATAGGATGCTTGGTTACAATATACAATTGTGATATTGTGTATATAAGGTTTATATATGGAATTTGACAACTAGCCTGAAATGTTTAAACTACTCTATTTCTTATATGATGTATTTAATCTTTTTTTATCGTTTTTTTATCGCTTTCTCGCATTATTATTTTGTTTTTACGTTATTAATTTTAGGTCATTCAGTCTGTACTATCTTTCAGGGAGACAAACAATGCAAATCAGCCTGAGCTATAACTGGGTGCATTTACATTTGTGTTGTTCAAAATTTTCATTAATGCAAAATGTCCCTCTTCAGCAAATAAAATAAACAAACATGTATTTACAGTAATATATGGTAACTGGTAAAAGCACACTATTAGATGTTAAAAGCATACACAATTATTGGTCTGCAGTTGTGTTGCTTTGCAGGTTAACCGATCTGATGTAAGGGTCTATTTGATGTGATAGAAACACGAATAATACTGAAAAAATCATGTCACTTTCACATGATTTAATGTCATTATTCAGTTATGTTGTTTAATATATAAATCTTTATTTAACATTTATTGAGCATATTTAGTTCTTCATTTGTGATGATCCTTAATGCCTGCTGAATGTCTGCATTGCGTTTTCTAAAGGAATTTAGTTGAATCAGATCTGATTGACTACATCAGCAGCTTCAGGGCTACAGACGAAGAAAACTCAGAGCAACACTTTTTCTCCACTTTCCTCCACTCCTTTCCCTCTTTTCTCTCCCCAGCCTGATCCGCCTGTCCATCCGGTGTTTGCTGAGGTTTCCGGATGCAGATGAATCCGAGGGATTTTGACAATGCAACACAGTGAAAGCGAGCGACTTGGTTGACTGGCATCTTCCGCAGCTGAACTGAGTCAATAGGATTTCGATCCAGCAAGATGTGGGTGAAACAGTGGTGCGGGGCCCTGAAATCCCATTATGACGCATGCATTGTGCCTAGAAACCTGCTGTAGCAGATTTATTCACCTCCACCTAATGTAGGTGCCGAACCGATTACCGGGGAACCAGCAGCTCACACACAGAGTCATGGCAGGGATTGTACTGGTGTGCTGTTCATTGGCTGAGCTTCCCAAAAATGTGGACCTTGAAAGCACTCTACCCCATTTAAATATCTTATCTCGTCTCTGCATGCCTTCAGCCACTATAGGCCTAAACTGTCACTGATGGTCATTCATTCCGATCTTAAAAGCTGAACCTTGTGCTGTGAACAGTTCTGATGAGTGGGGACTGCGTTACAGGGATGGAAGAGCCACCAACAACTCTGTTCTGGAGCATTCGGAAGGTCCTAATCTGTCATCATGTGGCCGGCTGCCTGGTGGGGCTTTGAATTGGCATCTCCAGCAGGCGTGGCGACTCGCCCCTGTCAGCTGGTCGATTTGCTGCATAGCCATTAGGCTGCGTCCCTGCACTCGGCGGACATGTGTCAGCCGGATAACCTTTAAACTGATCTCAGCTCAGCGTTGAAGTGACAGCCGACCCAGCGGGCCATGACCAAGGCCACAGTCGACACCACGAGGAAACTCAGTGATGCATCCCTATCATACCTCATCCTCTACCTCACACTCTCACTCTTCATAGGCAGTAATGGAAAGATCCCTGCCTTCAGTCTAACAGCACCGTGAGTAATAGACCCCAAATGTTACCCATCCAAAGCCAATGAGATGAGGAGACATTTATGCTTATATCATTCTTATTTATGTGTTCCATCTGTTTCATCCATGTTCCACTTGATCAAAGGCTGAGGGTAATGGTGCCTGCAGGACCATTTATGGCCTGTTTGTTAAAAACACTGTCTCTCTTTAATGATGGGCTTCACTTACACACGCATAGCAAGTTACCCTGGAGGAAAATTACATTGATGTGTTTAAAAAGGACTGAATCAGCCTACTTGCATGTTTATTTTGAGAAGTGAGCCAGGAGAAGTAAAACTGAACATGTGGACTCAATCTAGGCGTAATGCCACATCCTTGGAAATCCCCCCCCCCCCCCCCGATTATAAATCTGCACTGAATTCTGGTGGAATTGATAGACATGCTAAAATATCACCAATGTTCATGATAATGACATATCTCTGCTTTTTCATCTATAAAAATGATCTTTTCATTCCTGTAAATGGCTTTGATGGAACTCTAGCCTGTTGCCTCATTTAATATGCATAGAACCAGGCAAATGCAAATCAGCTCTGCCTCTACTTCCACCAATTTGCCTGTAGCTGCTTACACTCGACTCGCATGGACACTTATGTCTCTTTGGCCACATTATTGGACAACTAATGGAGTGTCACTAATGTTAGATAAACTTTATTCCCCACTGCTAACTCTGACAGAATGTGGAACAATCAGGCTGCTTCTTTTGCTCCTAATTTGCTCATTTTAACAAAGTAAAATTTCAGCTAAATCAAATGTCAGTTTCAAAGAGGAACTAAAAACTTTAAAATGGTTGTAATTTGCCAAACACAAATTTCCACGTCTGTCAAAACATTATTCAGATCATTGACAAATTTTGGACCACTTTTCTTTACAACATTCTTTTAGCTCTTTGTTGTATGCTGTTATGAATTTGTTGACAGTTGTCTTCGGTCCATCACCACGCCTCCAATAATTGACAATACGAGATTAGGCGTTTGTGTTGATGTACTGTTTGGTTTTCTGCGCATTACAACCAAACATTTGTACTGTGGTCTCATCTATACAAGGACAAGGTCTTTTCATGTTTCTCTAAGGTCCTTGCTGATGTTTTTCCACCACCTGACATCCCTCTTCTACCTTAGTTGTTCAGTCTTTTCTTTTGCACTGTCATGAGCAACATTTAAAATGCTAACTGATGCCTGTAGTGTCTATTTGTGGATTTGCGAGTAGTCATTTGCATTAATTGCAATCAAGCAGTTACATATTAATTACAAAATTGCTCAGATTACATGGTAATGATGAGCTGCCACACAGTTAATCAGTGTAAAATGAAACCAGAATTGACTTGTGTGTTTTTGCATTTCTCTAAAGTTATTTTTCTCCAGTAATTTCATTGCATTCTCCTCCAAAGTGTAGCTAAGAAGGTATGTGCAGGTCATAATACAAAGAACTTTCTGCACACTCTTTGCTTGCTCTCTCTCCTGTGGAACTCCTATTGGGGGGTAAAGGGGGGGTGGGGGTGGGGTGGGGGTTAAGGTTTAGCAGTTTTTTATTAAACAAACTGACACCACAAGCACAAGACAAAAGCCGACACAAACACTAGACACCGCTGAGCAAGGAGGATGCTGCGGGATACGTTGGTGGTGCTTGGACCCGTCGCTGTAGCCCCCAGCATGCACATTGACATGTAGTAGAAGCCAGGTGGGGGTTAGCCTGAGATTTATGGGTGGAAAGAAAGCAACACATAATATGGATGCCAATCATGTCCATGCAACAGTAGAAAGGGGACGCGGGGGGAGGTATTACAGTAGTTAGTCCAGGACAAAGCATGCCACAAATGCCTTCTACTTGGAGCAACAGATAGAATAGAAAAACAGATATACTTTGTGGCAATAAAAGTCTTTTTATGCCATCTGCATTCAAACAGACATGTATATGCAGAAAGGCTAAAAGGTAGGAGGTGGCTGACTCAGAATGGAGGGAAGAGGGGTTAACACTCGGAAAAGGAGACAGTAGTTGGCGGGATTGCTAAAGGGAGGGACGGGGGGTCAGTCTTTCACACACAACTTTCTCAAGACAGAATGGGATTATTGGCACGAAGACCCATAACAAAACAAAATGATGGCAAGAAAAGATTTTGTTGCCGTTCATTTCCCTATGTTGTACTGAAAATGAGGTCAGGATGTTTCTGTAGGAGCCACACAGCACATAAGTCGATGGACACAAACTTGATGAGGGGGATGAGTTTGAATTTTTTTCCAACCACCAAAAATTCATGCGAGGAGCAACTCTATCCTTGCTTGGAGGATGGCTGACGGATGTTGATGATGGCGATGGCGATGGTGATGATATCAAAGAAATCATATAATAACAGTACAAAAAACAAAATAATGAAATAAAAGAAAATGTAAATCACATCACTCTACCCACCTTGACCCCAAAGATTAACAAAAAAAAGCTAAAATCTTAAGCAACCCAGCTCAGGTTCACATGTGCATCACAGAAAACAAAAAATGCAACAGAAAAGAAACCAACATCATGTCATGCAACTGGTCAAACGACTGGAAGCGGAGCTGGGAATGAGGGAATGAATTTCTGTGTCAACATGGTGGAATGTACGGTTGGTATGGGTGTGTCTATGTTGCCACTATATGAGGGAAGGGTACCATGTTCTACAGAGATAAAAAGCTTGCACTTTGACGTTTTGAGAAAACTTGGGTTTGGGTTTGATATTTAATGAAAAACACTTAAACTGCCTTGTAAAAGTATTCACACCGCTGAAGCATTTTCAGATTTTCAATTTTTGTAACATTTCAGTCACAAACTTTGCTGTTTGTAGTGCATAATTGTGAAGTAGCAGGAAAACGAGGTGTGCGTTTGTATTCAGCCCCCATGACTAGATTCTTAATAAAACTGCCTTTCCAATCAACTCTGACCAGCTTCCCATGATATGTTAAATTTTGATATCTTCTCTTCTTCCACATGTTTGCGGTGTACCCAACATGGTTTTTGCGCAACAATGGCTTTATTTTTGCTGCACTTCCATAACGGCCAGATTTGTGGAGCACATGACTACTAGTTGTCTTGTTGCTGATTTCTGTTTCTGCTTTCGGTGGAGGAGGACGCTTTTCTCCTGTTTCCTGCACCTTCCCCCGTCTGCCCTACTTCTGCTCTGTGTCTTGTCTTCTTTCAGAACCTCTCTTTGCATATCTCCCGAATTGTGAATTATAAATCTGGTCAGATGGTCTCTCAACGCAATTGATCAAATTTTCCCGATGGGAAGACAGGGTAAGAGAAAGCCCTCTTGTCCAGATGGGACATTCTTCTCCGGATACACAATGGGCTCCTGACAGAAGTGGAGGATTGTGTGTCTGACAATGATGTCAGTCGAGGACGTGGAAGATGTGTACATAATTGGAATTCTGTACTTCGGACTTTGCGGTTACCTGGCATATCGTGAGCTATCAACACTCAGATTGAAATGTTAATGGAGCAGAATCACAAACTGGATGTGATCCTACAAGATCGCAGGCTGGCTGCGGTTCCTGGACTCAGAGGTGAAATGGGATAAACCTTGGAGAAGTTGCATGCTCGGATCTGGCGAAAGACTAGGCATTTGGCTGTTGGATTCGCCATTGAGAAGCACCAGTGAGACTCTGAAGGCTAACGGAAAATTAAGAGTCAGCCTGACCCAAATAATTGTTGTTTTTCTGAATCTGGCTCCCCTGCACGGCCTTGATGGCTGACTATCTTCAACTTCTCCTGGAAGTTATGTAAACATGACGCTCTGCTGCCTCTGCCCCCTCCCTTCCCTGAGGACATCTGTGGACCTGCTCAGAACTGTGTGGCTGGTTGATGAACATTTCATCGTAGCATCAAGGACAATGGCCTCTGTAATAGTGCTACATGGACTCACATGCTCATATAAACAAAGCACCCCTGACATACAGCCTTCATCGTATCCCTGCAATATGTTGTCTCGTATATGTGTTGCTTATTTGTGCTGAGTTTTTTTTTTGATATCTCAAACTGTATCCTGCTAAGGATAAAGTGTGAAATATGATTTTTTTTTGGATTTCTTAGAAGGATTGTATTACAACTCATACCAGTGAAAGCCAAACATTATTAGTATTTGAAAGTTTGGACTAAAACTGTTTTATACCAGTGACCCAGTTTCTCTACTTAGACTTCAGTGAGTGCCCATGACTGTTATTATTTGAATGATAGGACCACAACTGCCTCATACCAGTGACCTCAAGGATTAATATCATTTTTCTTCTAGCACAGGATGAATTCCTTACCACAGAGGACTGAATGAGCTAATTACCTCTATCAGAAAAATTGGATTAGAACCAGCTCTTACCAGTAAACTCCCAAGGATTATTAGTGTCATTTGATTTGTTTTTCTGTTGTTTGATTTTCTGTATCATTGTAAGGTTTTTCCTCATGTACAGCACTTTGAGTGCCTTGTTGCTGAAAAGCGCTATATAAATAAACTTGACTTGACTTGTTAGCAGATTCTCCCATCTGAGGTGATGATTTCTGTAGCTCCTCCAGAGTTACCATGGGTCTCTTGGCTGCTCCTCTGGTTAATGTTCTCCCTGCAGGGCCTGTCAGTTTAGACAAATGGCTCTGTAGTTGTAGGTCTGCAGTGGTACTATACTATTTAAATTTTCAGAGGATGGATTTAAAATTTCTCTGTGAGATGTTCAAAGCTTGGGATATTGTTTTATATCCAAACCCTGCTGTACACCCCTTGACATGTGTACCCCTAAAGATCTTTTTTCTTCCTGATGCTATTTGTTGACTAAGGTTCTCACAAAAATCCTCCGAGACCTTCACAGAACAGCTGCATATATACCGAGCTAATATTAAACACAGGGGGACTTTTTACTAATTTGGTCACTTCGAAAGGCAGTTTATTTAGAGTTGTTAGAGTGAAGGGGGCTAAATATAAATACCTGCCATACTTTTTAGATTTTTAAAAGAAATGTTAAATTGAGGGATCACTTTCCTTTAACTTTGCAATTGCACACTGCTTTGTGTTGGTCCATCATAAAATTCCAATTAAGTACATTAAAATGTCACAAAATATAGAATAGTAGAAGGGGTATGTATATATTTATGGATAACACTGTATGAGAAGCAAAAATGTCTTTTTAGATCATCTCCAACTAAATATAGCAGTGCTTGCTTGATGAGGCTTGTAGATACAGAAAATGACTTTCTGTTAAAAAAATAAGCTAAATACTAAAAGTTAATGAACTTCTTCCAAAAAGCTCCAGTCAAACAGCAAATTTCAATTCTAAATAAATTAATTTGCAATTGCACCTCCCACAAAAAACAGGGGCTGTGCATTGTTTAAATTCAGCCATATTATTAGCAGAGAAAAGTGGACATATGCTGGGCGTTCAGTGGGGCCGTGTTTGGGCAGATTAGCGCAGCATCAATTAGTCTGCGGTGATGGCATTTTGAAGGACAGTGAAGCAATCAAATAGCCTGAGCTGTTAATGATTTCCTGAGGGCCTGAGGGGAACAGCCTGTCAAATGCTGAGCCAGTTTTAATACGGCTCACAGTCTCCTGGTTTTTACCACATTATTAGGACGTGTGCCAGCTGCTCCCAGGGCTGAACATGTGACTGACAGTTGCTTGCTCAAAAAAAAAAAAAAAGTCCTCCAAACCCAAGTTGCCTCAAAATTACCACTCTTTCTGAATCTGGGGTTTTATTTCCAGCTCTGTTTTTATTTTTAATCTCCACGGAGTGTCTTATCACTTTGATGCAATCACAAAGTGATACCTTGTGAGTGCTTGTGTGCGCCGTGTCTGTGCGTGTTGTGCGGTGTAAAAGGGAAGGGGGAGGGGTGGGGGGGAGACAGTGCGCACAGAAATTCGAGGATATCTGTTCTCTATTAGAATATCTCAGGTAAGGCAAGCCTCCGACGAGGAAACAGAGGTACAAACAAGAGAAAGAAGAAGGGGAAGGAAGAGGCTCTGTTGCAGTTAGTCTGCTACATATCACAGTATCTAAAGGCTGAAAGCATCTTTGTTCTCGAAAGAATCTCAAAATGTATCCTCTGTCGGGAGAGAAAGGCACACACGCACAGCAAGAGGGGTTCAACCATGTATGGGACAGATACATTTTGAAGCATCAATGCAGGCGACATGTGGCTTGATGCTAATTTCGCACTTTGTTCAGTAAAGTTTTGCTCTCAAACGATGCTGAGAGAACAAAATTAGCATCAATGCTTCGTCATGTCTGCAGCCAGTGGCCCCATAGCTTAGTGTAACTTGTTTTGGAGTCCTGACAATAGCCTTGTGTGCTTTGACATATGTACAGTGAAGGTTACGACTGTGATTACCTGCAGATAGAAGATTGCCTCCCACTGCTTTTATGCATCTCCAAAGAGTTCTGAAAACTCGTGTATGCGGAGAACTCCTCACACAAATGTGTTTTTCTCACTGGGGCTGCTTTTCTTTTTAAAGTTACACTTGAAGCTCCCATGGGGGGCATGATGCTGAGAGGAGAAGCTCCTCAATGGCAAATCAAAGAAAGGTAAGGAGAAATAGACCAGATCTCATAGCAAGCACAACTCAACACACTCATCCCACCTGCATGTCCCGAGTCGCACTCCTCCAGGTCCTCGTCATCGCTGGAGCACTCTGCTGAAGAAACAATGTCATCTGTTGTCTGTGAAGAAACACACCAGATTATTCATTCATTTACCAGTTTTATTTGCTTTCTCTGCAGTTACAAAAAGTTATACGTTACAAAGCAGTTCTTGTACTGTGACAAAGACATGTTAAAGATGACCAAAAACAGATGCAGTGGTAGGTGGAGAACAGTAAATTACAAAGCAAACAGAATAAAACTGAAAAGCTAAGTTCTGAATGCCTGGTTTTAGATTATTTATATGTGGAGAAAACAATTGGCCAAGAATTTAATCTTGTGGAACACAATCTAGTAGCCACAAAAACAGTAAGACTTGTGTGACCCCTTCTCTTTTCCAATGGTTATAATCAGTCTGACAGAGAGATGTATCCCAATCCTTGTGGTTTTTAGTATAACAATGACCATCACTGGGACCCTTTGTGGGGTGCCTTGAAACGACATTGTTGAAAATAAGCGCTGTTTAACTAAATAATCTGAACTGAAACTTTCTGTGTAGTTATGCTGCTATAGGCTTAGGCTGCTGGAGGACATAATGACCACTTTCACCCTCTTCGCTACATTCTCACACTACTCTCCAATTTTGCATTATTTGCTGTTATTTCAGCTTTTAACTTTGTTCTCTCTCTTTTCTCTTCCTAGAAGCTACACCTGGCCTGACTCTGTGTCTACCTGTGACACCTTTCTGGAGAGGGGCATCGTCCGAGCTTCTGCTGGCAACAACTTAATGCTCACCCTCTACCGATGATCCACATGGCCCTGTCTTTTAGTGTTTAACCCTTTCTCTCTCCTAGACATGGCGATTGACTGAGCTTTTACTGTAACTAACTCTATGTGCTCTCTTTCAGACTCTAACCTTGAAAACTGGCTCAGAGTTTATCTGTTCTTTCTTTCTAGATGAAACGACTAAAGGAGCTACATCCATTAACATTTACTTTTCCTTCCCATAGGAAGTACTCCTGGATCAGTGGTTCTTTGTTCTCTTTGTGTCTCTGCTCTGTTCTCTCTAACCCCCAGTCGGTCGTGGCAGATGGCCGCTCACACTGAGCCTGGTTCTGCTGGAGGTTTCTTCCTGTTAAAAGGGAGTTTTTCCTCTCCACTGTCGCTACATGCATACTCAGTAAGAGGGATTGCTGCAAAGTCAACGCCAGTGACTGTCCACTGTCTCTACATGCTCATCCAGGGAATGCTGCAAGTCACTGACTGGATGCAGTCTGCTGGGTTTCCTTAGGCAGAAAAACTTTTTATACAATTTGAATAAATAACTAACTCTGACTGCACTGTTCAATGATTAGGATTAATTGTAATGTATGTACCTGACTTTTGTGAAGTGCCTTGAGATGACGTGTTGTGAATTGGCGCTATATAAATAAAACTGAATTGAATTGAAATTGAATTGAATTAAGATGCATCTACCTAAATAGCTTGGGCTCTACTAAACAAGACAATTTGCAGCCCAGTCAATAACACACAAAAAGGTAGATTTTTACCAACTTGAACTCTACAGTATTAGAAATAACGGACTTATTGCTATAATAAACATCTGAATAAGAACCTATTGTATAAAAGGAATGTTGGAAATTCTTAAATGTGGGAGTAGGTTCACAGGCTTTAAATTACAGTGTCATCAACATAGAAGTCAAAACATTAGGGAGGCAAGAATTTAACCTTGTGGAACCCCTTTATGGACTTGCAAAAAGTTTGTTGTAGAACTATCTACCAAAATTACCTGAGGTCTACTGACAAGATAATTTGCAAACCATCCAGCTGTTTGTTCAAAAAACCCCTCAGAACAATATCTGTAAGATGCTCGAAAGGTTTTTGAAACACACATAGAAGGACGTGGTTAGACCCGAAGCAGCGATTCCATCCAAGGATATCTCTGTAGGCACAGACCTCCCCGCCTGTCCTTCGGCTCCCATATATCACTTGGAGTCAATCATATTTCACAGTGTTTATCATTCTTCACTTCAGGTGCTTTCCACCACCACAGATAATTGTTTTCCTTCACCCTCCGCACTCTGCCTCCGATTATTTATCGCCCCTCTCCTCCTCCATCGTGCACAATCAATGGACCCAGTGAGCCCGCACAGATCAACAGCTTCCCCAGCTGCTGATTTGTGCTCCAGGGTGCTAGAAGGAGGGAGGGATGTGGGGTGGGCAAACTCGATGGCTACACCTGGACCAGCGATGGATTATCTGCACCCTCCAGTTCCCACATTTCTGATTTATCCCCACTCCACACCCTCCCTTTTTTTCAGGTCGACCCATGGAGGACAGAAGGAGGGAGGAGTGGTTGTATTTCAGCAGCGGTGCGCTGGGCAGCCGGCATTTATTAGAATGAATCAGCGGGGCGATAAAATAAGCCCTGTCACCAAGCTGGGTTATGAAATCTGAGTGCTGATTGAGTTTTCCAGTCCTGGCCAGGGGTGCAGGGCTCTAAATATCATTGAGTTTGACAGACTAATGAAACGCGCCCCCGTGCTTGTTCTGCTGTATTCAACAGGCCCAAAAGAGAGCCTGTTCCTGCCGTCCATGTGCTGAAGCTCAACAAGTTGCCCGGTAGAAAAGCAGAATTTTCAAATCATATTCCTAACGTGCACTATGATTACACATGATGAGCTGTGCTATTTGTCTGTAGCAGTAGGTTTGTAAATGTGCTAATGCGTGTTGGTGTTCATAACAGTACTCCGGCTTGAGAAGGTTGCAAACGAAGCAAGAGGGGAGGCTCGGAAGTAAATTGCTGTAAAATATTGTCCCACGGTAAACACAACATTATTTATTGAAGGCACATTAGGGGCGTAAAAGTCTTGCTTATTGCCAAAAGAGGGTTATTGCTTGTTATTATGATAGCAGCAGCTGTGGGAGGCAGACGCACACGGAGGGAGATAAAACGCTCGAGTCACTTCAAAGTCTGCTCCAGCAATTCTAGCCCTGAGACCATCTCAACACAAGAAAGGAAAAAAAAGAGAATGACATAGAGCGAAAACACTCATACTCTGTTGTCCATTCACACTGCGTATCTCTGCAGCTGAAGCTGATGGCATCTCAGCTCAGGAAATATTTTCACACAGTTGGCTGCACCGAATTTCATGAGCTCAATATCTTCATATTCAGAACACTAAAGCTATTCTTGAAAACAAAAACAGGATGATCAGATTTCTGCTTCAGGGTAGGATCAAAGTGGACCATTGTGAAAAATATGCATATGCAGTGCCTTGCAAAAGTATTTACCCCAATCGAACTTTCCCAGATTTTGATAAATCAACATAAAGTAGTGTATTATTGTAAAGCTGACGAAAAAAGATACATGCATTTCAACATTTTGTACAAATAAAAATCTGAAAAATGTGGGATGCATTTGTATTCTCTCCACTCTGATAACATCCATCCATCGTCTATACCTGCTTGTACTTGCAGGGTTGCAGGGGAGCTGGTGCCTATCTCCAGCGGTAATTGGGCAAAAGGCGGTGTACACCCTGGTGCTTTTCCAACACAGGGCAGCACACAGACACACAGGACACAAAACCATGCACATTCATACCTAAGGGAAATTTAGAGAGACCAATTAACCAAACAGGCATGTTTTTGGAATGTGGGATGAGTACCCGGAGAGAACCCATGCATGCACAGGGAGAACCTGAAAAACTCCATTGAGAAAGAGACCAGGATTCAAACCCATTATTTTGGAAACAATTTAGAAAACCATCTATCACTACTTTGTGTTGGTCTATCACATAAAATCCCAATAAAATGCACTGACGTTTGTGGTTTTGACATAACAAAATCTAGAAAAGTTCAAGAGGTATAAATACTTTTGCGAGGTACTGTAATGTGATGGATTGTGATGACTTGAGAGGGGCTTAGCCACATTTACACAAGAAAAGATAGAGCTAGGCCTATATTTAAGAAGATGTCTGGCAGGCAGATCAGTGTTACTGTTTAGCTTTAAGGCAGGCCTTGTCACACATTTTATAATCTCTGCTCTCATGACTTGTTGCAAGACAGAAGCTAAAGCTGCTGCTTGCAGAGTTTCTACAACATAAAACACATTACTGCATGGTAGAGGCTACATATGAATGGCAGGGGGAGAGACAGTCTGAAGCCATCCACTAACTCAAAGTAAGAGACCATCTCATCTTGATCACTCTGATTCCACTCAGAGAAATTGAAGAGAGCTTTTAAAGTATGAAGTTTGACATTTAGAGATCCACTATGTGAACCCTTGATTAATTTTCACCAACATGAGGTGCATCTCATATGTCAGCGATTCAGATTGAAGTGCTCCGTATAAAAGGCTTCTGGTGTCGATTCTCCAACTATGAACGAATGCTGATCTACTGAAGTGAGACACACAGCTTATGGTTCCCACTGAAGTTGACCTGAGACGCTGATAATAATGTAAGGCACGAGGCTAGATGCTGTAAATTCACATGGAGCTGATCCAGGGGAAAAAAAGTGCAGGTGTCGTGTTTGCAGCGTTTTAGCATAATGATGCGGTTGGCCAGCGGGACCACAAAAACTGATGTCACAGCCAGGGAAATTCAATTCTTCATCTAAATCTCCATAGCACAGTTTGGTGTATACTTTAGTTGTGATGTCTTTGCTTTTTTTATGTAATTATTCTCAGTAAATTTCACAATTATCATTTCCAAGAGTCTGGGTGGTAGGATTTCCTTCTGCCTGCAAGTTTTCTCTACTTCACTTACGTGAATGAAGTTAATTATACATGATAATTTTAGCAAAGAAACAAAACACACTATGTGCATCATGCCTGATTATCTTGTTTACCCAGCTTTCAGTTGACTCAAATTCCATAAACAAACAGCACAGACAAATCAATAGACAGACTTCATTAAAACAGCATTTACCTCTGACCACTTCAGCACAACGACAGACAGGATCACACCAACGATCGATAGAGATAGACAGCCTCCTTAAAATCCCACAGCTTTCACTTTACAGCTGATGGGTCTGACACAGTCAAAACGGAGAATCCACAATAGTGCAGAAGTGCTTTTGACTTTGCAAAAGTAGTTTAGTCATGAGTTTATCACAGAGTACTGTGAATCAGATCCACCAGCAAACCCCCACTCTGCAAATTAACTGCTTGAACGCTACACCGCTGCTCAGGCCTGAATTAAATTTAACTTGTTGTCCTACATGCCAAGCACTTTGTGTAACAGAAAAGTAACATGCCACATCACCACAGTGAAACATGGTGGTGGCAGCATCTCTTTTCGTATCAGCAGGGATAGGGAAGCTGGTTAGAGTTGATTGGAACATAGATGCAGCTAATTACACTGCACTGCTGGAAGAAAACATGTTAGAGGCTGCAAAAAGACTGGGGAGGGAGTTTGTAGAATTTTGCTACAAGCTGTCAGTCAGCTGTGTATGGTGTATGCTGCTGCCTGCCCTGGTGCACAAAGTGGGATGTACAGGGGTTGGACAATGAAACTGAAACACCTGTCATTTTAGTGTGGGAGGTTTCATGGCTAAATTGGACCAGCCTGGTAGCCAGTCTTCATTGATTGCACATTGCACCAGTAAGAGCAGAGTGTGAAGGTTCAATTAGGAGGGTAACAGCACAGTTTTGCTCAAAATATTGAAATGCACAGAACATTATGGGTGACATACCAGAGTTCAAAAGAGGACAAATTGTTGGTGCACGTCTTGCTGGCGCATGTGTGACCAAGACAGCAAGTCTTTGTGATGTATCAAGAGCCACGGTATCCAGGGTAATGTCAGCATACCACCAAGAAGGACGAACCACATCCAACAGGATTAACTGTGGACGCAAGAGGAAGCTGTCTGAAAGGGATGTTCGGGTGCTAACCCGGATTGTATCCAAAAAACATAAAACCACGCTGCCCAAATCACGGCAGAATTAAATGTGCAGCTCAACTCTCCTGTTTCCACCAGAACTGTCCGTCGGGAGCTCCACAGGGTCAATATACACGGCCGGGCTGCTATAGCCAAACCTTTGGTCACTCATGCCAATGCCAAACGTTGGTTTCAATGGTGCAAGGAGCGCAAATCTTGGGCTGTGGACAATGTGAAACATGTATTGTTCTCTGATGAGTCCACCTTTACTGTTTTCCCCACATCCGGGAGAGTTACGGTGTGGAGAAGCCCCAAAAAAGCGTAACACCCAGACTGTTGCATGCCCAGAGTGAAGCATGGTGGTGGATCAGTGATGGTTTGGGCTGCAATATCATGGCATTCCCTTGGCCCAATACTTGTGCTAGATGGGCGCATCACTGCCAAGGACTACCGAACCATTCTTGAGGTGCCGTGTATCAGGATGACAATGCACCAATACACGCAGCAAAGACTGGAGAAAGATGGTTTGGTGAACATGAAAGTGAAGTTGAACATCTCCCATGGCCTGCACAGTCACCAGATCTAAATATTATTAAGCCACTTTGGGGTGTTTTGGAGGAGCGAGTCAGGAAACGTTTTCCTCCACCAGTATCACGTAGTGACCTGGCCACTATCATGCAAGAATGGCTTAAAATCCCTCTGACCACTGTGCAGGACTTGTATATGTCATTCCCAAGATGAATTGACGCTGTATTGGCCGCAAAAGGAGGCCCTACACCATACTAATAAATTATTGTGGTCTAAAACCAGGTGTTTCAGTTTCATTGTCCAACCCCTGTACATATAATGTAAATATAATTTTATTTATATATTTTCTAACAAAACTTATTTATGTAGTGTGGGTTTAGGCAAAATTAAACCTATTTCATAAAGTTTATTTGTAGTTCTAAACAGAATGTTACAATGTTATCTGACTCACATTTTGTCTTGCCAACTTTAATGTTCCTCTCTCCTACAGCCTAAATCACATGAGCAAGTATGCAAATTAGGCAATGACATCACCTAACAACTTCTAGCGACATTTTGGACAACCAATAGCTACCTTCCTTACTGAGGAGTGGGCAACAGTGATCTCTGTACTAGATCTGGAGTAATTTGTATGAGGACTGCTTTTAAAGTGAACTGTTGGCTCTCTGATGTTTGAGCTGAGCCTGATCTCAACAATCTTATCATTAAATTCAAATTTCAGATTGTATAATTTTAACAGTAGTAGAAATAGCATTTCCTGTAACCCTGTACAAACGTGATAAAATAAGGTTACCACATCCACTCAATTCAATACAGCCACAGCTCTTAGTTTATGTTCCAATACAGTTATTGATCTGCTCGGCTGTAATTACATAGTTTGAAGAAGGAATTTGCACCTCAAAAGTCATTGCATTAGACTAACCTCATGTGAAAGTGTTTTAGTGTGTTTTTAGTCTGTTTGAATGTGGACCAACTAGATAGTTCAAATTTACTATTTTTTGTCCAACCCCTTTCCCATTTTTTTCTTTCTTTGATATGCTTATCTTTTCTCTGTTTTATTGGTTTTGAGAACTGCCAGACACATTTTAAACACACACTGTGGCTGAAAACATTCGGTATCGACACTGATGGAGGACTACCGCTGTAACTGCCTTGTTGCTAATGTGCTACTTTTGCCACGGGGCCGTCAGTCATCGTTACTCTAGAATCAAATCAAGAGGGAATAGTTTCCCAAAATGGATGGGCAGCACACTTAAAGCAAGCAGAGAAACTGCAAAAAACACGGATTTATGCTTTCATTTCAACACATTAGGAGAGAAAAATCTCCCCATATTAGCATCAGCTTGAGTAGCAAGCTGTCACACTCCGCTCTGTCAAGCAGGTAAACGGAGCAAGTGATGAATTTTCTTCCAAAAGCAAATAAAATCCCAGAGAAGTCACACTTTTCACAGGTTTAAAGATTTCCCGCAGATCACACAGTGGTTGGTTTTGAATAAGATTGAAAGGAGGGGGAAAAAGGAGACCTCTAAATCAGATTGCATTTATCCTTTTGCTTCCACACAGAGGAGGTATGTCTAAAACTGGGTCTGCGGAAACAAAAAGTCCATCCACACCATCTCCTCACAGCTGTGCCTAACAATAAACGCGAATCAGTTCTGGAGAAATCCGGCTGCAACAACCGTCATACCACTATGTGCCGATTGCAGCACCTGCTCAGACTGTACTACAAGCCACTAAGGAACATACTGTTACATTTAAACAACATATTAGACTGTTGGTTTCTGCCTGCAGGCAAAAGACACAATGGAGTCGTATCATTGCGTTTCTAGTTCTAAACATACTCATGAAAGCTGGATTTCATCATAGAAAGTACCACAGTTTGAGCTAATGACCAACTATTCCTAAACTACTGGCCTGAGAGCCGAGTCGTTGGGTCGCTCCAATCAGACAAGAAATGTTTCAAGTTAACAATACTCATCAAACACAGACAGGAACAAGAGCAGCTGCTTCATCTGCAGCTAAATATTCTGCTGACAGTGATTTGATCGGTCACATCAAAGCAAGCGTCCATGCATCGGCCGGGAGGGAGAGAGAGACTTAATGTACTCGACCGCTGTCTATAGTTTCCCCCTCTGGGTTAGTAGGAGCAGTGTGAAGGCAAAAACTCAGCTGCGGCCCCTGGGTTATAAACCCAACATGAAATGTGAATCTGGCCGCACATGCTCCAGCGATCCACAATGAGTCACAGAGACGGCTTCCTGAACGTACGGCGGTCTTATCATAACAAATGACTTTCATGTGTTTTTATGCCCACGGGCCCGGAGGATACGCTGAGAAACAAAGCCTTTGGAGGACAGCCATTATAGATCCACATTACAGCCTCGCTATCAAACCCGGTTTGGTTTATTTACAATGCCAGGGAGCTCAAGGCCTGGAGCAGATTCTGTTTTCACTGATGGGAACAAACCCAAACAAATCCAATTTCTTAAACACGTCATCCTGGTCTTTGGTAGCCTAAGACAAAGGGAGGGAGTGTGAGGGAAATGTCAACTGTTTAATGTTCATACTGTATTTAATTCATTCATTCATCTTCTATACCGCTTTTTCCAAAATGGTGCACGGGGGAGCTGGTGCCTATCTCCAGCAGTCTACGGGCGAGAGGCAGGGTACACCCTGCACATGTCGCCAATCCATCGCAGGGCAACACAGAGACATACAGGACAAACAACCAGGCACACACTCATTCACACCTAAGGGCAATTTAGAGAGACCAGTTAACCTAACAGTCATGTTTTTGGACTGTGGGAGGAAGCTGGAGTACCCGGTGAGAACCCACGCATGCACAGGAAGAACATGCAAACTCCATGCAGAGAGACCCCTGGCCAAGATTCGAATCCAGGACCTTCTTGCTGCAAGGCAACAGTGCTACCAACTGCGCCACCGTGCAGCCCCATATTTAACTCTCTAAACTTTATTTGGATAGATTTTAATCAATATTTCTGATTACAAAATATGTACGTTTGGCAGCTAAAAGACACCAATAAATTAACTAAAGGGTTTATTTATTTTATTTCTTTTATTGTGTGAAATAAAAGACTTAAAATGATAAAGAATAAATCTTTAGTGTGTACATCATTAAATTAGGGAAGTTCTGATTGCAATGCTCATTTTCGCCTTTGGTTTGTGAAGAAAATAGGGGAAAAGAAACACAAAAAAACCCAAGAATGCTGTGGCTTCCTATAAGAGTCCAGAAACATGACTGTTAGGTTAACTGGTCTCTCTAATTTGCCTTTAGGTATGACTGTGTGTGTGCTTGGTTGCTTGTCCTGTGTGTCTCTATGTTACCATGCGATGGACTGGCGACCTGTCCAGGGTGTACCCCACCTCTTGCCCAATGACCGCTGGAGACAAGCACCAGCTCCCCAGTGACCCTGCATGGACAAGCAGATCTAGAAAATGGATGGATGGATGGATGGTTGTTGAGTTGACAAATCTCCCAGCAATTTCTAACTTAGCATTAACACTGTCACTAAGATACCAAAAACTTGCTCCAACACAGAAACTTTCTCAACGACAATCCTAAACAGTTTTTAACTATTAATTAGTTATAAAAGAACCCATATAAATATGTTAGCATTATAGTTCTCCGCTAGACACTGCACACAATGAATGAGGCTAATTGTTGACTAAACCACAATTATAGTTAAATTACATTTAAAAAGTTGAGGTATGTAGGATTTATTATTGCTGGAATTTAACCATAGCCCCTTTTCAAGCGTAAGTCCTTGGATTTAAATACACGGGATTTTTAAAATCCTGGTAAAAGAAATCTGGACCTCATCGTCTGTCCACCTATCGTATGTCCTCTTCCTTTGGTTCATTCTCAATCACACAAAGTACTCTTAAATTTGAATCTCGTAACAAAGTGAAAACAACAACAACACGCAGGTCTTAAATATGGCGGGTGAGAAGTCAGAACACTGCAAGAAAGGGTCCACCAGTCATCGTTGCTCAGCACGTAATGCCACCCATCAACAATCCCGGGGTGATCTGAGAGTCATACCTCCAGACCAGGACCTTTTTTCTGGGAAGGTGTGGATCTGAGAAATTGAAATCTCTGCAATGGAAATAGGGGCTATGTTTTCATTCACAAATATTTTTGATTGAAATTCACATCATTTGATTGCTAAAATATAACCTTTAATTAATTATAATTAACCTTTACAATCCATTTTTATTGTGTAAATTTGCACACTTTCTTGAGGAAAACAGAATGGCATTGTTCCAGCTGAACAAAAAATAACAGTGGCAGAAATTTGAGGTCTCTTATCCTTTAGTTCTTGCTATCTCTCTCTCTCGTTCATATCTCCTCTCTTCACCAGCCCCAACACCAAAATAGGACCGTCATCTCAGTGGCGAAAGCTTAGCCATTCTATTGACGGCTTTGCTATGCGTGCGTTATCATGTCTGATCTGAGCTTTGACAAGCCGACAAGGGAGAAGCTTGTATTACAAGGGGAATCAATGGCACTAGGCCATATCCCTATCAATGGGATGCCACAACTCTTTTTGCTCTTGTTCCCGCTTTGTGACACATAAGATGCTTTATCTGGAAATGAAAAAAAAATAGAACAACAGCACAGAGGCATGGTAAGAATAACCTACAGCAATGATTTTAATCAAATGAGTTATCGTGGGGTGTAATTTCTTATTAGTAGAAATTCTGTCTGAAAAGGCAAGCGAAGAAAAACCTGTGTGAGATGGCAGGGAGCTCTGCTGACCTTCGACTTATTGAATAAATACTGTTAAAAAATAAAATGAGCTCCTGCACCAACCTGTTTTCAAGTATTGATATTTGGAATGAGCAGCCCCTTGTAGTCAGCACATTGTTTTTTCTATTCAGGTGAATGGAGAAAAAGGAAGTGGGAGTGGGTGGCAGAGCTTGGTGGGGGTGTGGTGGTGGTGGTGGGGTGTGTGTGTGTGTGTGGGGGGGGGTATCGGCAGCTGTAAAGGTGGAAAGAAAAAAATAAAATGAAAATGCATTTAATTTGTTCACCTATTGGCGAGGCAAGTTAGTTTAAGCAGAATTGGTTTTGTGCAGAGTATTTCCCTTTTTCTCAAGGACCTGGCTTTCTACACAGCGCAGTGAGGGCCGTTGTTTCACTGCAAAGTCTTATTGCCCTCAGGCCACAGGCAGCCACTTTCAAGCAGGGTCATTCATCTTCCAACAGAAAAGGAAATGGTCTTTGGCCCTGATCCTTAATCACTCCCATGCCACTGTGTACAAGGTCATCAAGGAAGCCCTGTGACCGAACACACACACACACTGTACAATATGTACGTACACAAACACATGAAAGACGGGGCCTGTAGCCGGGTGGTCACGTGGCATGAAACAAGTGCAAGAGGCAGAACATGAGAGGGAACATCTTCCCTCTGTGTCAGGCCATCCTCCGGTGAAATTGGAGCGGCGATTACAGGTCTCTGTTATGGATTGTGTTACCATTTGTAGTTCTGTCTTCAAAGAGGAAGAGAGGATTTCGTGTGGATGGTATGTTAAGCCATGCTGAGAGCTGTGACCAGAGAAGATGAGAGCAACATGGTAGTGGGAGAAAGAGGACTGAATTCTGTGCATAAGAAAATTGAAACAGGCTCCCTTTTTTCTCTAAACTTAAGAAGTAGAAGTAGTAACAACACAGTAGGTAACTAATGAGATAATTTGTAGGACCATCTTTCACTGGAACTACAGCTGCATGTCTTTTGGCATATTTCTCAACCAGCTTTGGTAATCTAGAGACTAAAACCTTTGTCCCGGCTCAGGAAATGTTTGCCCACAGCATGAGGCTGCCACTATACTATATTACTGTAAGGTTCGGGATAGTTTTCCTCCACACGTAGAATAATGCATGGAGCCCAAAGTGTTTGAGTTTTGGTTTCATCTCGTAAGCACCCCTCCTTTATGTGTGCTGCATTCCCCACTAGGCTTGAGGTATACTTTAAACCAGACATCTTACATTATCCTGTGAACAGATTCTCCCAGCTGAGCTGTGGGTCTCTGCAGCTCTTCCAAAGTTATCATGGGCCCATTGGCTGATTCTTTGAATAATGGTCTCCTTCCCTAGCCCGTCAGTTTAGGTGGACAGCCATGTCTTGGTGGTTTTGGAGTTGCGCCATAACTTGTTTTTCAGTTATGGAGTAAGCAGTGCTCTGTGAAATGTTTCAGGCTTTGGATAATGCCTTATAATGTAATTCTGCTTTAAACTTCTCACCAACTTTCTCTTTGTCCTGTCTGGTGGGATTGCTTGGTCTTCATGATGCCATTTGTTCAAACCTCTGAGGCCTTCACAGAACAGCTGGATTTATATTGAGATTAAATTACAATTTGTTGACCAATTAGGAGATTTCTTCAGGCAACTGGTTGCACTGGATTCAATTTAGGGATCTCAGAATAAAGTGAGTAGATTCCAAACACATTCCACTCATTACTCTGTATCATTTTCTTTCCGTTTCATAATAATCCTCTACTTTGCTTTGGTCTCTCATAAAATCACAAAATACACTTACATATTTAGTTGTAACATGAGAGAAGAGCACTGTGTCTACATATTTTTTTTCAGATTTCAAGCATCTGTTTTCCTTTTTGTTTGATCTGCCTTTTAAATGTATTGCTATATTTGCTATTCCAAATGTATTTCATGTCTAGATTTTCTAAAAACGTTGGAGAGCATTCATCACATGATGGTCGAATCTCATTATGTCCCGGAACCCATGCTGACACCTAGAAGGCAGCAACCGAGTGACACGTCAAAGCAAAACCGGTTATCACAATCACTACCAATTAATGCCATGGATTTCAGCTCTTTATCACTTTTAAGGCTTCGTTCCCATTTAATATGATTATGAGGGAGCAACTGCAGGAGGAAGGTTGACAGCAACCCACTAAAAGTGCTGTATTAAAAAGCTGATAAAATGTAGCAATTCTAACACATGTATGCCCATTGATTTGTTTTTTTGTGATTTGTTTATTCTAAGCAGTGTTATGCTGCATCACAGATCTCTTTTGACATTTGTTTTCACTGCGAACGTGTCCTACTGTCCTCCTGAGATGTGTGTTATGAAACTGCATATGCATATGAACATGCATATTTTAAAGAGTTTGACCCAGCTGATTAGTGAGATCCAGGATGGATTTATGGAAAAGTTCAAGTCTGCGTGACTTTGGCTCATGTTGGTGATTTGTACTTTTAATTTCGTCTGACAAACAGCGCTGGGATTCTCTGTGGATGTATCGGTGGTGGCTAAGGGGACCATCTAATAAAGACTAAATAAGCTCTTAGTTTCCTTGTCACTTTCTGCTTCATATTATTTTTCTTTTATGTTAAGGTCTATTTACTGCCTACACATAAATTTCTTTCATGGAATATGTTTGTTTTGAATTTTCTCAGCAAACATCCTATTGTCAGATCATTTAGTGGTTACTTTCATTATTTGCTGTGATGTTAGGAACCAATCCTGTTACCTTCTGGTGATTTTTGCATCAGCGATAACCGACAAGTTTCTAACAAAAACATAACAACAACAGTCAAGTGAACCATGAATAATTTTGCAACTTGAGTTTAAAGGGATAGTTCAGTATTAATGAAGAGGACCAGGGCAGACTCAAATGGACAGCTTTTATTCACAAATAACAACAGCATATCTTACTGGAACCTGCCTGCAAAACAGCCGCATTATCTGCCACGACACAGTAAGAATGGGAGAGAGACTTATGATGAATCCACCTTATCAACAAGCTTTAACATGACTACAGCATGAAGGGTGTGGTGCACTGTAGCTACTGAACAAGTGAACATTAAGTCACAGCAGCCGGTTCAGTTTTGTACAAGACATCAACTTAATTCCTCCACTTAGTTTAATAGGCAATGTAGTACTATTTTATGCATAGCTGTAACAGCTGATTTGTATGATCTGTATCACTGCTGTGCTTGCCTGGAAGCAAAAGCTGAGAATATAAGGGACACTTTGTTTAAGGAACTTTAAAAAAAAAAATTGTATTTTGTTGAAATCCAGCATCCAAAATTCAAATTGTTTGTATTCTGATTATATATATATATATATATATATATATATATATATTTTTTTTTTTACAATATTTATACAGTTATCAAAAAGGAAATACAACTATAGCCATTAACTTTCATTTTCTTGCAGTTTTTACAGTTATCTACGATTACATGAGGTGTGATTTTATCAATCCACCTGATTCGCTGACTCAACAGTCTGTAGAATAAATCTTTCGGGTTTCTGTTGCATCACGTCTGAATGTTGAGGCTTATTGTGCTGGCATTACAGTAGAAGTTACATGCTATCGGCTGCATTAAAATCATTTTATGGATGGGGATAATGTTGGGGAAAAGATGACAATAGAGGCAACAGCATCCTCAAAGCAAACCTTGTTTCATCTTCACTGTCATAATCATTTGTTTTTTCGTATCTTGTAGTTGTTTGGAAATTATCGGACTGACACAGCTGATCAGCCTTGGCACATGTAATTCAGCCAAGCTACATGGCTAAGAAGCAGCAACAAACTTAGACAACAGTCTCTTGCCAAAGTGTGGATGTTTAATGTCCGATAATATTGCTAAAATAAGCTAAAACGGGTCCACCAAAGTAGCTGTAGTCGGTACACTACACTGAGGATTCATTCACTTTTCTCCCAAATTGTGATCTGACAACTTTCTACAGTTTCATCCGAACATTTACTGATAATAGCCTCACAGAGCTTCCCTTCAAAAGCTCTAAACTATCTTTTTAAATAACTTGTTGAAACAAATTCAGCTAATAATGCTGAATATCACCTAGTTTCATAGTTTTATAGCAAATCTTGCAGACTACAATAATAAAGGGCAAGTTTTTAACAATAGTTGAATATAATGTTTTAACTGTAAATTTTTTGTAGAAACTGGTATTTTTGCAGAGAATCTGCTAATTCTTTGCATGCATGCTTCATAAGAAGAAATATCTATATACAGCCTGCATGAAATCATATTAATCTTTGTTTTTTCCCTTGCAACATTTATTATAAAATAACACAATTTATTTATTTATTTTTTCTATTCATTATGATGATTTTAGGACACCCAATCTTGTGTCCCAGTCTTGTGACCCACAGTGGGGTCCCGATCCGACATAGGGAGACACCATTTCCTTTCAGTTTTTATGGTTTGCATATTAATCAAGCCAGGCTTTGACTGGCAATGTTGACACAAGCTGAATAACTGCATCTCTCCAAGATATTTCATAGTCACTTTTTATTCCATTTCAAAGTGTGATTGACAAGTGGGTCAGCCAGTGTATTTCTGACAAAGACTCTCAATTTAGCTCTCTAGCTGTAAATCAGTGAAGGCATAACAGTATATTCAGTTGGGAGGTCTATTGGCCTCCTATTAGAAATGTGCTGAAATTGGACCTTGCTTTTTTCCGTGAGGAACACATTTTCCTTTCCTAGCTCAATCTTTTTCAATAATTTTGGTATTTCTGAAAATCAATTGCTATTATGACTTCAAGGCTATATTACAAAATCAATGCAGGCGTTATGCAATGGCTGATGCTGGCAGCTGCACATGTCCCATATTAACAATGAGTCCCGATTGGCTTCGGTTCCTAATGAGCACTAACCAAATTAAGCATTTGATTTAGTCTCTTTTTAGAAGAGGAAAGTTGGAACATAATCACTAACTGGTGGAGAGACGAGTTAAAATGTTGCGTACATGAGGGCCCCTCTTCATGCATCAACACACAAACACACGTCTTTCCAATTATCCTTCACTGTTCACTATTAGATGCAACAAGTTGGTATGTAGTTTGTAGCAACTCTCTGTGGAGAGAAGCATTATGGGGCTTTGCCTAGAAAAACCAGTCAAGCAATGCAACAGAAGAAGTAATATCTGTGGAGCATGCTAGGCTATGTATCATATCGAATTAAATCCTACCTAGTTTGTAAGTTGTTGAAGCAGGGTGTGGATGTGCATGGATTAGGCTCATACATATCGAGAATATACTGTTAATGGTTTGGTCTTCTTCTTTCTTTCACATTTTTCCACATTAAAACCAAAAACTGTTTTGTATTTTATTGGGATTTTATTTGGCAGACTCTATCAAAGTACTGTAGTTGATATTTTTGACATCATTATGACACCAGCTTCACACATTTAGACACTGCATCTTTTTCCTATTCTTAGCTAAATAGCTTGAGCTCCTTCAGATTGGATGGAGAGTATACCTTGCCAAAGACCCTGAATTTGATTTTAGCCCTGGACTTTGACGGGGCCATTTTACCCCCAAAATATGCGTTGATATAACCCATTCCATCATAGCTCTCTCTGTATGTTTAGGGTGAAAGATGAACCTCTACTTCAGTCTCAAGCTTTTTGCAGCCTCTAACTGACTTAGGTCCATCCACCTTTCCATCACCTCTGACCAGCTTCCCTGTTACTGCTACAGAAAAGCGTCCCCACAGCATGATGCTGCCACCACCACATTTGACCGTAGGGATAGCGTGCTCGGGGTGATGTACAGTGTTATTTTTCCACCAAGCTTACCATTTTGTATGAAGGCCAGAAAGTTCTGTTTTGAATTATGCGCTACCTTTCATTTTTGTCTATTATATAATCCCCATAACAGTACATTAAAGTGTGAGGTTTTAATGTGACAAAATGTGAAAAAGTTCAAGGGGTATGAATATTTTGCAAGGCACTGCAAACTGGCAGCACAACACAGTATGACTAAACAGGTCTTTGTTCCAGACACAAGAACACACACACAAGAAATATGCAGCTCTCTCAGTCTTATATAAACAAACTTACAAAGTGTCAAACAGGAAAAAAAGATGCTGGCAGCAGCACTTAAACTTTTGTAATAGTTTTGTTCCCTGAATCGTTGTGCTGGAAAAAAAGTTAATTAAACACCATGAGTGTACGGGATATCGCAGCAACCTCACAACTCTTTAAAATGGCTTGGCACAGAATGTAATACCAACTGTTCCACTTTGATAATCCATGTAAGTCTACAGGCTTGTGTCTGGTGGGGAGCGGGGAGATGACATCTGTAGTGTGAGAAGAAGAGACAAAAATGGACCTGTGAAGCTTTGAATAGCATCAGAGATGTTTTTATGCCTCGGTTAATTATGGTTATGTTTAATTATAAGGAATTTGAAAGATTCTGATTACAATTGTGTACAGTAGATATTACAAGAATTTGCATGCCAATGTTTTTCTCAGAGAATATATTTGTCCAGGGTGTACCCCGCCTCTCGCCCATAGACTGCCGGTGATAGGCACCAGCTTCCCCGCGACCCACTATGGAATAAGCGGTAGAAAATGACTGACTGACTATATTTAAAATGGGCCTATCGACATGAAATTCACACCACGTGTCTGTAATCACCCAAAATATCCACAAATACAAAGGAATCAAAACAAATCAGTTCAGTAATGTATTATTTGTAATTAAGTGGAATGACACAGGAAAAAAGTGTTAAACATGAGTACAGAAGTGTATTAAATAATGAGTAGAAAAGCCTTTAGCACACTGACATGTATGGAGAAACTGGTTGTAAGCATCGGCCAGGTGACCAATTCTTCTAAACAATTTGTCTTCAAACAATCTGGGAGAATTTTTTTATGCACTCTTATCTTTATATTTACTAGATCATTCTAGCAGTTTTATTTTCTTTCTCTGAAACCTACTAAGAATTTCCCTGTCTGTGTTTTTGGGATCATTGTCTTCCTAAAAAATCCCCCCTTGTTTCACCACTGGCCTCGTATCAAAAATATCCTGGCTCACTTCATCTCCATTAATCCTTCCTGCAAAATCTGCCAATACCATCAGCTGTGAAACAACCCCACACTGTGATGTTCCCACTTCTAAACTTTATTGTTGGTGTGGCATATTTGGGGTGATGTGCAGCGCCGTTTCGGACTACAAGCACGGTGTGTGCAGAGACATTAATGGGGTTCATTTATGGTCTCATCTGACCAGACTTTATATTCCATCTTTCATTGCTGTGACCAAATGTGTAAACCTTACACAAGCATTGACATGTTATTTTTAACAGTGGAGACCCATGGAGATCATTGCAGTTTACTCCATTATTTTATAGTGAAACAGTAGTGCTCTCTGGTAGTTTAGAAATATGTATGTAACCAAGTTTAATCAGTGTTTTGCAACAGTAATGTCAGCCTTGATTTCTGCAGAGTCAATAGCTACAAACATCCTGCCAGCCTTCAGATTACCCGAAGCACAAAGCCACCATGAGCTTCATGGAATGGTGTTCCAAGACCAAGCAGCTGCATCCATGCTTTACAAGACCAAGTGTGGTGCAAAGCATTGGATGCAGTGGTGTAATACATGCCACCACTGGACTCTAGACTTGTTGAGATGTGTTCTATGAAGTCACGAATTATGCCCCTCTGCCTGGAAAGCCAATGGATGAGTCTGGATTAGTCAATTGCCAGGAGAACTGCACTTGCCTGAATGCACTGTGTTAAGTGTAACCTTTGCTACAGAGGCGATCAAAGGGGCGGGGCTGCTTTTCAGGAATTGTCTTTGGCCCCTTAGTTCTAGTGGAAGGAACTCTTGATGTTTCAGCATAACAAGAGATTTTGGACAATTTCATGGTCACAAATTTGTGGAGACAGTTTGGGGACAGCCCCTTCCTGTTCATCAAGACTGTGCAACCGTATCCAAAGCAAGGTACATAAAGACATGGAAGAATAAGTTTAATGTGAAAGAACTTGATTGGCCTCAACCTCATAGAGCATCTTCTGTGCTGAGACATCCATTTGTGAGGTTGGTATCTGACCTCATAAATGCACTCTTGGTCAAATATTCTTTCTGTTTCTTAATTCCTGAGTCATTCCAGTTTCTTATACATAATTCATCAAATATTTTATCTTGATTTCCCTATATATGTGCATCACTCTATTTTTTTACCAAGTCATCAGCCCCATTTGAAATCTATTTATCAAGAAAAATGATGTGTTCAATACTTATTTCCCCTTAGTTGTAGTTTGCACTGTCCAGTCATGGTGATTCTTTTTTTTTCAACCAGAAGAGCCTTCCTCCCTCACTGTTGGATGGAGTAAGGGGGAGTCAGGTTTAGCCTAAACCGGCTCAGTTATGGTTGAGGTGCAAACACACCCACCATTTCTGCTACCTGTATGACCCCTTCTCTTTTCCAATGGTTATAATCAGTCTGACAGAGAGAGGTATTCCAATCCTTGTGGTTTTTAGTATAACAATGACCATCAGTGGGACCCTTTGTGGGGTGCCTTGAGACGACATTGTTGAAAATAAGCGCCGTTTAACTAAATAATCTGAACTGAAACTTTCTGTGTAGTTATGCTGCTATAGGCTTAGGCTGCTGGAGGACAAAAGACCACTTTCACCCTTTCGCTACTTTTCTCACCTACCTACATTTTGGCTTATTTGCTGTTATTTCAGCTTTTAATTTTGTTCTCTTCTCTTTTTTTTCCCTAGAAGCTACACCTGGTCTGACTCTGGTTTTACCTGTGACCCTTTTTCTGGAAGGGGCATCGTCTGAGCTTCTGTGGGGGCAACAACTTAATGCTCACCCTTTCCAATGATCCACATGGCCCTTTTTGTTTTTTAAAAACCCCTTTCTCTCTCCAAACATGGCGATTGACTGGTTTTTACTGTAACTAAAAATGTGCTCTCTTTCAGACCTCTAACCTTTAAAACTGGCTCAGAGTTTTTCTGTTCTTTCTTCTAGATGAAACGACTAAATGAGCTACTCCTTAAACATTTACTTTTCCCTTTCCCCACGGAAGTACTCCTGGATCGGGGTTCTTTTTTTCTCTTTGCGTCCTCTGCTCTGTTCTCTCTAACCCCCAGTCGGGTCGTGGCAGATGGCCGCTCACACTGAGCCTGGTTCTGCTGGGGTTTTTTTCCTGTTAAAAGGGAGTTTTTTCCCCCCCCTCTCCACTGTCGCTAAATGCATGCTCAGTATGAGGATTGCTGCAAAGTCAAAGCCCTGACCCGTCCCTGTCTCTACATGCTCATCCGAGAGAGGGAATGCTGCAAGTCACTGACTGGATGCAATCTGCTGGTTTTCCTTAGGCAAAAACTTTTTTATCCAATTTGAATAAATTAACTGAATCCAACTGCACTGTTTCAATGGTTAGGACTAAAATTTGAAATGTATGTACCTGACTTTTGTGAAGTGCCTTGAGACAACATGTGTTGTGAATTAGCGCTATATAAATAAAACTGAATTGAATTGAATTGAATTGTCACATTCTTATAGGTTTGCGTTTGCAGTTGGACAGGGATGTCATTTTATAACCAGTCAGACATCTCTGGAGGCAACACAGCATGAGGTAAACCTGTGCACCGTGCCCGAAAATGTGCCGACGTGGTCAGCTCAGAAACAAGCTGCACTGTGTGTTTGCAAGTGATGCGTGTTTGCCTCTGTTGACATCGAAGTGCCTCCGCTGCGACATGACAGGTTTACACACACACACACACCAACTTTTTTCCTCAAGGATCTAGATAATCTGTGTTTTGAGGCATGGGGAGGCGGGGGGGGGTTAGGGTACATCCATTACACAAACCCCCGTGGTCTAAAACCCCCAGAGCTATCTGCCGGTTCTCACACACAGAGAGACAAACTGCCCTGACACACACACACACACACACACACACACACAAACACACACACACACAAACAGAAATACATGATGTACTGACATGAAATTGCAAACATCTACAAACACTCTCACACAGAGAATTCTAATAGAAACAGCTCTATGTACATATTCTGTGGCACGCCGAGTGGCATGAAAAATTCATAAAGGGAATTACAAACGTGGTGGTGAATACAAACTGACGGCAGTGAAAGCAGACTATCGAGAAACTACTGGAATGAGTATGTTATGTTGATGGAGTTTGGGAGGGGGGGTCATTTTTGACAAAGTAAAGTTAGACTATTGTGACGGGAACACGAGCAGATGTGACTGCAACAGAGCTGACTCTTTTTTGATATGCGTTTGCACAAATGTACCTCAAGTAGGATACCTTAGCTGTATGTGTTGCAGAGATTAGGAGATCCTTGAGTGTACTCCTGTTGTATGTGGGTGTATGGCTTTGTGCACTGGTTGTGTACCCTCTATAATGAGCCGCGCTCACACCAGAAGGGTCACCATCACTCTGCTGTCTCTTAATTGGACAGACCAAGCAACTGGCACACCAACAGCATTTATCTTCAACAACTCCCTAGAAGCAGAGGTGCCTTGCGGGGCAACCAAAAAAAAAAAAAAAAAAATTGAATGGTTAAAGAAGCTTCTCCAGGGAAACCTGCTCGATAGTTTGACCTTTGCACAATTAGTGGCAGGTTCGGGCTATGGTTGTTAGGGAAGCTTAGCACAACAGAGAAGAAAAGGAGACCAAAAGTAGGAGACCATTTCTGCCCACTCCCACCCATGTAATTAGAAACATATTATCAAATATGGGCCTGCATGTGGAGGCACAGCATGACGCTACCCTCACTACCTTTTAAGGTAAAGAATAAATAAGCGACCACCATGTATCCTAATAGGATAGGCCAGAATATACCACAATAAATGAAAGCATATGCTCAATAAGGTTCACAACATTTTTTTTACAGACTTTCAGTCACTCCCCAGCTACAGTGCCTTACAAAAGTTTTCATACCCTTTGAACTTTTCAACAGTTTGTTACCTTACAACCACAAACTTCAGTGTATTTTATTTGGATTTGATGTAAAACACCAAGACAAAGCAGATGAGAAATATAAATAAGATGAAAAAGGATCTATGGTTTTCCGTATATTTTTATTCAATACATTTCTGAAAATTATGGCAGGCATTTGTATTTAGATAACCTGAGTAAATAGTATGTAGAATCACATCTTTGCTGCTACTTTTTCACATCTTGCCACTGATTCTCACTTGGACCTAAATCCAGACTTTGATTCTATAACAGGAATACATCCTAAACCACTGTTACATAACATTGCACATATACTAAACTTCATTGTCAAAATTTGTCCACTCTCCAACAGGTTTTCTTCAAGAATTTTGGTCCATCCATTTTCCCATCAGACGTCACTAGGTTTTCCATACCAGCTGAGGACAAGCATGATGCTACCACCACCATGTTTCGCTGTGCTGATTGTGTGTTTAGGGGTCAGAATACAGATTCAGACCACGCTTTTAAAATGTTTTCGTCTTAAAAACTATGTATAATTTTCTTCCACTTCAGACTTATGTACCTCTTTGTGCTGGATCAAAATCCAGATGAAATACGCTACATTGTGTGGTTCTATTACAGGGGGCAGCCACCTTTGCAGTCCAAAATGCCATTTTTGCTTTCGATACCACAAAATTAAATTTGTCATGAGGAGTAAAATCTACAGAACCCTTAAAAAAGATTTTAAATACATACTACATAATTGTTTTATTAATTAATTGGCTAACCCGATCTGTACACAAAGCAAGAAAGAAAGGAATAAGAATCTATACATTTACTTAAAAGGAAATTTCCATATTTATTAAAAATAAATAAATAAAGAAACTGTATGAACAAAGTCATTCTGAAATTCTACGTATTATATGAAAACACGTAGCAAAAAACTTTTCATTACGTTTGTATATTAAAGCACTGCATGGACCTACATAATTTTTTGCAAAAGTACCTCAAGGTCCACATACAGCCTTGGAGCTGTAGGCTGCAGACCCCTGTTCTATCATGGCAAAATACGGAAAGTAAAAAAAAAATACAAATACTTTTAAAGGTACTGTACCTATAAAAACACCAGAACAGAGCAACAGACTAATCCATGCTGATTTCACATAATCGTTATCAATGTAAGTATATCTAAACATGAGCAAATCCCAATTATACAATAAACTATTTGCTTCTCATTTCCCATCTCGTGAGCAAAGGAGACCAGTTAAAGATGATGGACGCAAACAATTTCTTTAACATGGCAAACAGGCAAATCACTTTCAGTGTCCCTCCCTTGGCATTTTCCCCCCACGGTACTCTAGATTGCAGCTCTCCCGTTCTAATTGTTCCCAAACATCTCACGCGAGCACAGTGAGTTAATTGCGAATGAGAGACATTGATCTCCCATGATAAAGGGCCCTGCATAAATGAGTATTCCCAGATTGACAATCGACATCAAATCCACTAGTTTTAAAAAAAAGAGCAAAGATACTTACTTTGGTCGATTTGGTTTAGGTAAAATCAGTTAATCAGGGTGGCTTGTGGAGCCAGTTGAAAAGGAATACCTACTTTGGTACTTTGATCACTTTTTCAAATAAATGTTTTTTGAACTGTTTGCAATCGAAACTTTTAAGCATCCAAGGTTACAAGCAATGAGAAACTGAAAAATTTGTATCAGCTGTTAACTGGGGTGAAAAGTGAAAGTTTATTCAAACTACACTGGTATCCTTTGTACAAAAATCTACATGAAACCAAAAATTAAGGTAACTTTTTACCTAAGAAAATGTGCTCGTTGTGTCATTAACATTAGCCTTATGTTTGTTGTAATCGGCAGAGTTTTTATCTTTTGAAAAAACTAGTCAGCAGCCTTGATGATGTACGGGATGAGCTTAAAGTCTGGAAAACTCACATCTTTCAGTCTTCCTATAGTGTCAGATTTGTCAAACAGGATTAATAGGTTTTACACTACAGAACTGATGTAGAGAAATAGTTTCCTCAGGTTATTAGCTGCGCCCCCTAAAATCACAACATTTTTGATGCAGTAAAGCTCCTTAAAAAGCCATTTAAAACAACTAAAGACTCATTTTGTACTAATGTACTCTACAGATCATTTGGTGGAATTTTCTTTGTTTCCTGTAGGACACATTTTTTCTCTTTATGACCAGCATTATTTTCAGAATACGTATCAATTACAAATAATGGAAGTAGCTTCTGCAGCTCACAGAGCTAATGCTTGCTAACCTTGGCAGGAATAAGCTGCTTAACACAAAAAACACTTTCTATGTGAGTTAGCACTCTTTCTTTCTTTATTTCTTTCTATGATTAGCTAATTTGTTAACTAGTTAGCTGGTTGGATTAATCCTTGAGCAAACATCATTTGATTGTCTTGGTAACTCAGTGACAACCTACAAAGTGTAGCAATGGTACAGAAGAAAGGTATTGGACAGCCCAAATGTCAAAAAAGTAACAACATGAGCATGCATTCTCATAACAATACAATACTTGGTTCTAAAGCCATGTCTATAGGCAGCTTAAATTACCTTTGTTTGCACATGTGATCCTTGTTTGCAGCACATAATCCAGGAAATGTTACTTACAATCTGAATATTAGTTATATTTGTATGAACTTTAAATCACTTTCCAAAAAAGAAAATATTTTTAAAAGTTGCATCAAATAAAGTGTATTTTGTAAAACATTAACCTGAACATATGAGAATGAAAGTTTATTGATTGGCACACAATCTATGAATGCTCCTATGGAGTGGTGAAATAGTTACTAGTTGAAGTAATTAGAAAGTAGGATGGGCTGCTATCAGTTGTAGCCATTCAAAGCATTAGGCATGTCAAGGTGAGTACATTTTCATTAGTGCAGACCAGGGGGCGCATTAACCGAATGTTTTCCGTTTTTGACAATTTTTTTTTAAACGGTGATGGAAAAATCTGAAGGCCATCAGTCGTTTAGACAGATTGTAATTAGTTACATGAGTGAGTGAGTGAGTTAGCATATTAATTAGGCATTTTCTTGTGTTTGCCAGATCAGGAAACCCCTTTTGATCACTTCAATTGCAAAAATATTCCCTGATTTCTAAACGTTGGCTGAAGTGGCACTTGTAATTCTAGTCTATAGTGTGGCGGCAGAGCACAGAATCAGCCTTCAGAACAACATCAAAACAGTCACAAGAAGTCTGTCTGAGGCAAAAGTCCAAAACCTCATGACAATCGCCTCTGCAGCAATCGCACTCCAGACATTTGATAACGCACATTCAAGTACGCAATTCAGGTCCACGGGGACCAGGAGGAAGCTGTGAGACTATGCGTTCAGGTCACAGCAGGTGATCTGTTCATATTTTAAGTGCAATCGTTTAATTTCATTGTTTATATGTAGTTACTGAGACCACAGTCTGTTTTTGTCACCGCAGAGAAAAGGTTAAAAGTATTGATCTGGCTGATGTGGATTCTCTGTTCAGTTTGTTGGACTGAATATTAGTTAAAATGAATGAAAACAATTTCTATTGAATGTTTAGTAATTGTCATTTTTTAAAATACGGTTATAATGACGGGTAAAAATAAATTATGACAAGATTTTTTTAAACCTGTCAATCAAAATGATGGACAACGAAAAGTCTAGCGCAACCTCTGGCGCCGACAGAGTTTCTGCATAGCAGAGTGTGAGAGATTAGGTAACATTGTTCTCATTGCTGTGACATAACAACTTATTTAGAATATTTCAACAAAAGGAGGGGGATGCCTGGCTTAGATGAAAATGAAATGATGTAGTGTCAAATATATGAGCTGTATATCATCCTACTCCATATGCAAAAGTGTGAAATTATAAATAAAGAGTAGATAATGATAGAAAAATACAAATTAAAATGTACTTGGCTCAAAAAAGGTACCGTGATATATTGTATGTACTTAATTTGTCAGAGTAAAGAAAAAGTCTGTTAACTGATCTGTTTGTATGAAAATGGTAACTTGACCTAAACTTTTTAGGTCTTTCTTTTGAAGAGCAATTAAAACCATCAAAGTAAAAATATCAATTCTCTACCCAAAGTCTGCACCAAGTACGACTGTGGTAGCAAGAGAGAATGAAAAGAAAATGACTGGTGTTTGTCATGTCAGTGCATGTTCCTCCCCATGGAGCCATCATTAATTAAGCGTGAGATTGGTCTCTCCACTTCACATCCCTGCCTCTTGTCCTGTTGAGCCAGAGATGTCAGGGGACACGTCGCTTCTCACCTCTGAGAGTGAAACAGGTAGTGTCGGTTCAGTGGACCTAAAATAAACATCTGTGATCACACCCAAATGCATACGCACACACATTTTAGTTCACTTAGGTACCCCTACTTCTAAAACAGCTGCTCGTGTGCAGTACCGCGAGTCCAGTACTGCGTCAGGTGGCTATAGCTCTTTTTCAGCACTGCAGTACATCACTAATGATGGCTCAAATCCCTAAACTCCCCTATACTACCCAGAGGGGTGGGGAAATCTGCTAAACGGGTACAGGTCCTCTCCTTACTACTTGCACCACAGTGTCTGACAACCAGCTAGGAAACTGTAAAATTAAAGGCCTCAGCAAATGAAATGCTGTGACACAAGCAACGTGAATCAAAACCGAGCCTGTCATGGGAGCTCGTGGAAGAAGAATTACCAATGCGTGTTCTCAAAAGGAATACAAAAATAAATGGAAAGTTAGAAGGGGCAAGGAACTACATTGTTATTGTTAAGTTACTGAGGAGCATTGTCTGGCGTCTAAAGGTGTCATAATGGATATTGACAAGAGAGATATTTGTTTATCATTTCACCTTGAAATGTCGAGCACGACGTCAAAAAGATCTTTCAGAAGAAGAACTTTATTGACTTCCTTTGATATTAATATTTGCCTGAGATGACAGAAGTCTTTTCTCTGTGATATGACCTTGTTGTTACTGCCAGAAATGGTAATGTATCTCAGCTAGGTCATTATCGCTGACTCATGGAGGAAATGGAAACGGATTACTTTGTTTCTGTTGCACATCGTCTATCTTCAGATCACTTCATCCTGGCATCTTCCACACAAAGGCAGAAGTGTCATCACTGACATGAAGGGTCATCATGACTGTTCAGCAGACAATCTGATGCTGAGGTGTAGAAAAGATAACGTTCTGTCATCCACAACAGCCAAACCTCCCTCCACAACAGCCACGTCTCACTCATGAGGGAGAGTTATTGCTTTAATATAGACAATGAAGGGTTCAATTTGTGCTCTGGGTGTCAAAGGACTGCTGGGCGTGATTGCTTTTTGGCACAGTTGTGACATTCATTGGCTCGGACTTGGAACGTATTGGAGAAAGCCCTCTCTCTGTCCGGAAATGTGTGCCATGACAGATAGAGTTGGAAGAAAAGGGAGATTGGTGGAGAAAAGCAGAAAAGGCATGGCTCGTCGAACAGCAGCACTTCGATCCTCAGCAGAATGAGAAATACGGTGTCCTGACCTTGGCTGATCAAGCAGAGAAAAAAGGGAGGATAGCCATAATCCAAACCGCAGTCAGTTCCAAAACACATTAAATAGTAAAGAGAGGGGAACAGTTCTTGTGTTTACACTTTGGGGCACTTTTAAACCTTTTTTAGAGAGAAAACAGAACCTTTATCTGCGAGAATTGTTACTTTTTTCAGGACAAGGAAAGGGTTTTCTATTTTGAAAGAACCTTATTTGAAAGGAAACCAATGCCTACTTCAGTATATCTATCTCGTTAATTTTGTAACATTGCTACATAGAAAAGGTAAAGGCAATGACATTTTCATCCGAATAGTCTTTTATGCAAGATAACAAATTAAAATATTTTTACACATCATTAGACTAGAGCATGAATTCAAGACTAGGGATGTCTGGGCCTGATTCTGATAAGGGTATTCGTAAAAGATTCATGACTAAAGTCAAATCTCAACACCTGCTGCTGATGAACAGCCTGGACTTTATGAGCCTCATTTCCATAGAATTTGCTACAGTTTTCATGGTGAACTTTAAGAAAATGTTACCTGTTTTTGATCACAAAACTCTATCGAAGTCTGTGCACAATATTTTGTTGATCCAATCATTTTTTCCCCTAACAATCAATGTTTTACACCCTTTACATTTATGGTCTCAGTCAAACAGCGGACATGCTGACTTCTGCAGCTTCCACACATGCCAGTGTTAGCCTAGCACCTTAGGGGACAATTGTTTGGTAACCGCCTTAACACACAACAATTCACCGCACGCACACTCACAAGTCCTAATGAGTTCTACCTGAATAGACGGTGGCGAACGCTGTTTGCGGGTGGTTGTGGTGGACAGCGTGGTGGTGGTCTCAATAAAGGTGGTGGACATCTCTGGTGGCATTGAAGTGGTGGTGCGTGTCGCACCACGGTTGGTGGGCACGTCTCCCACAAGCCGCACACTCCCGTTGACCTTGATGTTAGGGTGGCCCTCGGCGGCCATGTTGAGAACCTTGAGACCATTGTAATAGAGCCCGGAGAGCTGGCCTTGGTAGGGCCGCTTCCGGTCATTTCCCCCGATAGAAATAGTGGCCTGGGTGTTGAAGATCGTCAGCTGCCGGCCTGAGACAAGAGGGAGAGAAGAAATGTGAAGATTCAACCAGAGAAGCTTTCTAATGCAAGACCCAGGGGTACCTGTCACTTCGCCCCTTTGCCAATTTGTACATTTTAAATTTAGCCGTCATATACCCAAATGTTTCGGGTGCAAAATGCAACTGTTGCCACAGGATTTGTACCAACAACAAGCTAATTCATATCTGCCGGGGGGGTTGGGTTCATATGTGCGTTTCATACTTGAACATGAAAGATTTTCAGGAAAGGAAATAATTTTATACATCGTCTTTAGCTGAAGGTCAAGCAGAAATAATATGGTTTGCTCAGGGGTAAAAATTTGTCATATTTGATTTGTGTTCAATTGACTTAAACAAGAATCACAACAACAATCAACTGGAAAACAAAATTTTCAGAAATAATATACAACCATAAAAGATTTTACTATTTATCTCCATAATTCATTAAAATACTAAACTACAATGAAGAAATAAACTGTTACACAGCTCTAAAGTACATGGGTACAAAGTAGTTCATTTGGCGATGTGACATAGGAGTAGGAAGGGACTAAATGGCAACGCTCAGGTACAAAATTGGCGATGGAGCAATTTGACCAAGGGCCCACACAAAGTTGTTGCAACAGCAAATAAAAAAAATTTCAACAAACTACATTCAAGAGCAAGACCTTTACATGTCTAACATTGATAGAAAAAGTTTGTTTTAGAAAGCAATGTATTGTTTCAGTGCTTGATTCAATTAGGCTCTAAATGATGACGAGGAACTGTGCATTTACTCTAAACAAGTGGCACAGCTATATAAACATTCACTTTTCTACAATACCATAAAAAACATTCAAATGTGGCACATGCAAATTTGAAAGTAATATTTAAAGAAAATGAGCTAGAAAGTGTAATCTAAGGATAATATTTTCTGGATTGAACAGAAGACTTCGAGCAGAGAAATAATAAATAATTACATATACAGTTTTTGGCACATTATAAAGACTATATGAATTCTAATGTGCCGTGTGAACTTGATTAGATGACTGCTAAATATTACAGTCACAACACACTGCTCATGCATTACTTATGAAATCGAAATGCACAAAACCTTCACAAAACAAAAACCATAATTACATTCTCATTTGTGCAACTCACAGACTAGCAACACTGCAAGCCTGTTCCATTTTGTTTGCTATACAGCACAGAACACATTTGGAATGAAATGGCATGGACGGGGCGTTCATATCACAGAAAATGGAATAGCACGTGTGGAGCCATGCATGCAGCAGTAATGGGATTTGTTTTTCAAAACCTGTCAGTGTTTTAGCGGTTGTTAAAGGGACTTTATGAAAAGGTTAAGACGTTTATATGCAATGAATTTTAAAAACGCAGTTTATAATGGTATTACGCAGAGTGAGAAGGTTGTATTGTGGGGGAGAAGGCTTCCTTAAATCCACCCACACATGTGTTTAAGGCAGACGAGAGGCCGACTTTAATAATCTAAGCGATTAATAAGTACAGCTCCATCAGGCGGCGGCGCACTTTGGCCCTCGCAGCGTGACACTCTGCTGTCAAAAAGGCTCTAATTATCTCTACATCATCAAAACAGGTTGAATTTCTATTTCGTGTGATAAGTACAAGAAAATAAGTTACGGCAGAGAGGAGGCCCCGCTGTTAGGGAAGTTTTCAGGGGGGATATGCCCACTGATTAGTTTGTTCTCAAACACTGCAGAGGATTTGAGTCAGGAGAGTTAAGCCTCCTCTCCAAACAATCGGCCTACTGTTGCTGCGTAGCTAATGCCTCCTCCCAGTCAAATTCAACACTGTTCCAGTCCCTTTAACTGGACACCATGATTGAACAAGATAAAAAAAGGTGACAATGGCAAAAAAGTGGGAAAAAGAAAAATCACAATAAATACGATTTATTTTACAGATTTTTAAGGGGTTTAAGGGATGGTTATTTCATTCTCAGAGGTTGAAAGGGAGCAAGCTGATGAGATGACTGAAAAAATAAAGATAAAAACATTCTAGAAGTTAAATAAAGGTTTACCTTTTTCCTGAAGCCAATCCTCTACTGGCCGGGTATATTTGAACGGGATTTTCTTATTTGCCATTTGAAAGCGCTCAATGTCGCTGTTGCCTTTGGAGTTCGAGAGTTTAACAAACAGCTTGAAACAGTTGGCAACAGACAACAAACATTTATACAGTGGTTTATAATAAGGTTTAGCTGCGTTTAGAATGATTTATAAAAGCTTTATGAGTTTTTTTTTTACAAGCAGTGTCACTTTAGTTGAACTTTAAGCTTTACATTTGTTTAACACTCTACATTCAAAGATTACAAACAATATGCCTGACATAAAAGCACAGAATCAGCTGCAAGAAAGAGTAAAAACATAGGAAATACATCATAATTTACACACCATTGGATAAAAAAGTACTTAGGAAGACAAACAAAGTTTCACTGGCTTTCTATGAAGCAAAACTTGGTCATTTATGAGCAAAATTCTCCTCCTGGACACCATCTGCGTTTTGCATTTCAAGGGGGCAGCAAATGATTTTGTGTGACTAGTCATTTGGACGGATGGAGCTTTGTGAGGAAAGGAGGGCAATGTTAGGGGAGCAAAGTGGTAATTCTAAGTATGGCAGACCCGTTGGGGGTGAGATCCCACAGAGGCACAGATTTCAAGAGGACAATGCATACAAATGAGATCATTACTGACTTAGTGGGAGGCCTTTTGGGCTACCATACTTCCTTCTCTTGAGAGCACAGCTAACATGTTGCAAGTTTAGTGCAGAAGTATTTATAGCCTTTACATTTTTTCAAATGTTTCATGTTCCAACCACAAATCCTGATTGTATCTTAATGGAATTTGGGAAACACATAAGAGTGAATCAATTGAAAAGGACAAGAGGTTTTCAAAAGCTTTTACAAAAAAACTCTGAAAAGTGTGGCTTCCATTTGTTTTCAGCCCCATTTACTCTGACACCCTTGAAATCAGTCTCAGTACAACCGATTGTCTTTAGAAGTCACCTAATTAGTCTTGGCTTTAAGATAGCAATAAGGTGGCCATTGTTGAAAGAAAGAGATAACAGGTGTGCTTGCAGTTTGGAGCAAGGTATTCTGGGGGCACAACAAATACATAAAAGAAGGTGCTCTGGTCAGATGAGACCAAAATGTTACATTTTCGACCTACACGTAAAGCAATGTGTGGCAAAGAACTAACACTGTACATCACCCTGAATACATCATCGACTCAGTGGAACATGTTGGCAGCAGCATCATGCTGAATACTAGGTAATCCTGAATGAAAGAGAGGCTGCAAAAATAAACTTACTTAGGATGGACTTTCTAAACATACAGCCAGAGCGCCAGTCGTCGTAGTTCAAAGCAAGTTCATGTGTTAAAGTGGTCCAGACAAGGTCCAGACATAAACTCAATTGTAAATCTGTGGCTAAATGTGAAAATTGGAAATCTGACATTGTGCAAAGAATAATGTGCAAACTTTTCTGATGTAAAAAAGCTAGTGGAAACATACCCCAAAAGTCTTGTAGCTGTAAGGGGAGCGACAGGTACATTAATGTATTGATATGGGGGGTGAATACAAATGAACACCACACTTCAGATTTTTATTTAAAACAAATGTCAAAACCCTGTTTAGATTTCCTTTCACCTCCCAATACCGGGCTGCTTTGTGTTGGTCTGTCTCAGGGGTCAGCAACCTTTAAAATCCAAAGAATCACTTTTCTCCTGTTTTTTTTCACTAGACATAAAAATATAATAAACATAGTTCAAACAAAAGTCTTCATCCAAACAAAACCACGAGTTGTGATAAGTGCAAAGACGTAATGTCTCAGACACTTAAATTGTTTTCAATTTAAGTGTCCAGTGTTTAAAGATTAAAAACTTTAAAGATTTCTGAAGAAACTTGCCACTAAGGAGATTTCTAAATGAAGCTTTACAGAAATTTTGTCCTGCTAAATAAAATGTATCTTGAGCCACAAAAGCAACGTCTTTAATTTTTTACTACCTGCATAGATAAATGTTATAGATAGATGTTCTAGTTTAATTTAATACATGAAAGAAACACTTTTTTTGTTGCTATTTTTAAGTTTAAAAAAAAGGTAGATAAACTTTTGCAAAAAAGAGAATGAATATAATTTCTTTAATGGAACATTTATTTATGTAAAAATTATGAAAAAATTTAACCTTAAGACAAAAACATGAATAAAAACAATTAACTTTTGCCTTTTTGTTATCTTTAAATTCTTATCTGTACACACTGATCAGCTCTATATCACTTCTAATTAAAAAAAAAAAGAAAAGTAATTTATTGCCCACGAGGCAGGTTGCAGACTCCTAGCCTATTCACACTCACAATATAACAAAAACACTTAAGTTTGTGGTTGTTACATGAAAACTTCAAAAAAATTCAAGCGTTACAAAAAGGCAGGGTGTATGGGAATTAAAGATAATAAACCTCATTTTAAAGAGAAAGTGATGTGTGAGCACTCAGTATTATTTCTGGCGTAAAACCATTTCCCACTGTGCATGTGCCAGGGTGAGATGTTTTGTTTGCCAATCACAGAGTCTGTCGAGGCTGACGTTTGAGACGTAAAGGTCTGTATTCAAACACTGTGAGGTACGACAAAGAGTCTGTAAAGAATTATAAATGACAGCATGACGTCAGCCAGTATCCTGGTGAGACGAAAACGGAACGGAAGCCATCATGGGATATTAACATTGTTTCATAACTGTTCAAATGTGCCTAGTGTGGGATTGTCTCAAGTGATTTAGCTGGTCAAGTAAACTTTATGCACACACCGTCTGATTGAGCGCATATCATATTCTGCTTGTCCTCACACCCACCCAGCGCGCAGTTCAGATATTTGCCTTCATTACAATAAATTACACCTGGCTGAGAATGCGACGCAATCACATGAAACCGCAACGATCCTTCCTGTCTTTTTTTTTCATACTCTGAGAGAAAACTAGCCAAGCTCTCAGTTTATATCCAGCTGGGAGGGAGCGTGATTATGGCTGCGAGGGAGCTCAGGGAGCTAAAGGACTGTGTCAGTAGTGTGCCAGCAGGTTAATCAGCAACGAGCAGGTCTCCCTCCTCCTTCCTTTGATCTCAGAAAGGTTTCAGGTAGCAGCCAAATACACTCTCCTCTGGACAAGGGCCACAGAGGAAGCCATTATGGTTGGAAGTGAAATCAGAGGACGAATGGGATGGTTAGGATATTAATGCAGTAGAGTTTTCTTTTTTTTTTGGTTTAGCTGCTTGAAAGTGTTCTCTCAGCCCTGAACCTGAGAGAAGAATCTATGAGCTTGCCGGGCATTACTAATGGCGCAGTCCCAGGTATAACTCTTAGACTGTTCCAGGTGATTAATGAGGTGACAGTTCCTCAGTAATGAATACACCACAAGCTAATTGTCCACCTAATGAGAAAAATCTCTATAGTTTGTCAATTCGATATTCAGTTTTCAAGGGTTACTACACAATGGATAACCTTGCCAATAGAGGCTTGTTGTTTTTTCATAAAATCAGTCTGCCTTTGAGCTTTTTGTTTTATAGAAATGACATTGGTCAGAACATTCC